>CM025855.1:10652545-10859493 GCA_003952965.2 Morella rubra | reverse complement strand
AGGTCGACCGGCTAGTGAAGCGGTCGACCGGTCTTCGACAGCTTGGTATAGCGGTCGACCTGTTGATTTTGAAATAGATCCGTCGAGCTTCTGACAATATGACCGTTTGAGTAACGGTAACTTAAACGCAATCGACCGGCTCGTTTTAACAGAGACTCCCAACGGCTATAAACGGCTAGTTTTCATATGTGGCCTATAAATACACCTTCATAACGTCCAAAAAAAAACACACAATGACCACATATCATTTAGATCACTTGAGAAATATTTAAACCTTCATATTCTATATTTCTCATATCATTCACACAAAACACACTTTCATATCCTTGTCTTTGTGTGAATCAAGAGATAGAGCTTTCAATTTCATATCCACTCTTTGAGAGAGTTTATTCTTCAATCTTCATATCCAAAAGAGGTGATTCCTTTAGTGAGGTTTGTTCACTAAAGAAGAAGCTTAGAGAGGGTATATCTCAAGCTTGGTTAGGTTGTGAGTGGTGAGCCCAAAAAACCACTTGGGTGGGTTTGAGTGTTAAGCCCGGGAAAACACTTGTAAGGTTCTCTAGCACCCGGAAGCTAGAGTGTACACTATTTGAAGATAGTGGGAAAACCTCAAGGCTCGGTGAAGGAGCTTGAGGGGTGGATGTAGGCGAGTTTGCCGAACCACCTAAAAATCACGTGTTTGCTTCTCTATCCCTACTCCTTACATTTAGCACATTATTTACTTGTTGTTTTAATATACTTGTGCTAAATTAGACTTTACTTTGCAAACACGACTTTGGGGGTTAAGAAGCCAAAAAAGTTTGGAAAACCCAATTCATCCCCCCTCTTGAGGTTGCCTTAATCTTGGACTAACAACCTGTTAGTCCTTTTCCAAGACCATCTACGGAGAGTCCTAAGAATACGATAAGTAACTTGAAAAGGAAGTCCAAAGCTATCGGAGAAGGACCCCAATGCTACAAGTGCAAAAGGTTCGGTCATTTTGCAATAGTTTGTCCTACTTGCGACCATAAGCTTGCATATGTGTGTGAAAATGATCTAATGGTAGTGGACGGCGTTGTTGATCGCGATAAGACTGAGGAAGAAATCACAGTTGACCTTGAGGAAGAACGGTTAGAGGCAACAGAGTTGCCTAGCTGTATCATTCATAGAATTCTAGCCGGGCAGCAATTGTAATTAGTTGCGGGATGATGCAAATCATAACACAACTTCAAGGGATCTAGTTCATTAAGTCCTAACTGGGCCGGTTACGAGAGCACGAGCAAGAAAGTTTAAAGATCACTCAATGGACTGATTCAAGAGGCATGGACTCAAGCAAATTCGTGGAGGCCCATTGAGCATGATACACGTGAGCTACAAAGAGTCATCAATATGATTCAAGTTCTAGAAGAATCTGGCTAAGACTAAGATTAAATCGGCATTTACTTTCCTTTTATTTGTTTAGACTTTTATGGGCGTGTATGGCTGATTTATGGGTGTGTATGGCTGATAATACAGCCATTTAAAACTCCCCATTTTCCTTTCCTTTTTTGTTAGGCATGTGATCAGTCATTTGAAGGGCTGATTGTCTTTTTTCTTTTAGGCAAGTAAGACTTCTTTCTTTACCAGATTGTAGCCTTAATTAGGATAGCTATTTTAGGAATTTTCCTTGTAATGCCCAACCTTTTAATAGGTGCCTAAACAATGAAAGAGGTAGATCATTATTCAGCAAATTGTGAAAATATTTTTCTCTTCGGTTATTTGAAGAACTATTCAAATTTATCAGGATTTCCTGTGGTGTTCACCAACGACTTATCAAACGGATTACCACCACCGTTTGTGGCGTCTTCCTTATACCGAGGTTCTTGTTTGTCGAAACAACGGGTCGAGGTCTATCATTCAATCCTGTTCGTAGAACGATCTTTGGGTTCCTCTTCATTGTTGGATCTTGTTATTGGGCGAGATTCGCATCATGGGAGAATATAGTTGGCAGCGACAAAATATATTTCACACTCGCATGGAGCATGTGGGGAAGGCATTGAACGTCATCATCGATAATGGTAGTGGTATGAATGTAATTGTTGAATCGGTGGTTGAGAGGTTGAAGTTGGAAAAAGAGAAGCATCTTGCACCTTACAAAATTAGCTGGGTAAATGAAGGGAGTTCGTTTACTGTCCAGTGTCGGTGTTTAGTTAACTTTGCACTAGGAAAGCTTTATCAAGATACGGTATGGTGCGACATTATCCCCATGACTGTTTGTCAGGTCTTATTAGGGAGGCCGTGGCTTTATGATAGGCGGGTGCATTATGATGGCTATAAAAACACATATTCTTTTATTTTTGGAGGGCGGTGAATGGTGTTGGAGCCTTTGCGAATTGTCGGTTTTGACAATATGCAACCTGTACAGTCTTTATTAAACATCGGTTAATTTTTAAAGGAGGTTCGCGACACTGAATGGGTCTTTTGTTTGGTGGGCCGAGAGACCAAGCAAAGCGATGATGTTATTCCAGCAGAGCTTGCAGTTGTGTTGAAAGAATTCCAAGACCTCATGCCAGGAGAATTACCTTGGCAGCTTCCTCCAATGCGAGAAGTCCAACGTGCAATTGACGTAATACCTGGGTCAACACTTCCAAATTTACCACATTACTGCATGAGCTCCAACGAACACAACGAGCTTCAGCGTCAAGTCCAGGAGTTATTAGGACGTGGGTTCATCCGCGAAAGTCTCAGCCCTTGTACTATGCCAGCACTCTTAACACCAAAGAAAGATGGAAGCTGGCGGATGTGTGTTGATAGCAGAGCAATCAACAAGATTACAGTTAAGTACCGTTTTCCAATTCCCCGGCTTGACGACATGTTGGATTTATTAAGTGGAGCATCAATTTTTTCAAAAATCGAGCTTCGTAGTGGATATCATCAAGTTCGATTGCGGTAAGGCAATGAATGGAAGACATCATTCAAGACTAAGAACGGTCTTTTCGAATGGTTGGTTATGCCCTTTGGTCTAATAAATGCCCCCAGTATATTCATGTGGCTGATGACGCAGACCCTCAAACAATTTCTCCGTCGCTTTGTTGTCGTCTATTTTGACGATATTTTGGTTTTCAATCAGAGTCCAAAGGAGCGCACATCGATCACAAGTGTTAAATAAGTTGCGGGCGGAGCAATTATATATTAGTCAAGGTAAGTGCTCTTTTATGATGATAGAAGTGTTTTTTCTTGGTTTTATTATTTCAAGTCAAGGTGTCAAAGCTGACCCATCCAAGGTTCAAGCTGCCTCGCACGTGGGAATTGGTGGTGTCTTAAGTCAAGATGGCCATCCGATAGCCTATTTCAGTGAGAAGTTAAATGAAGCCAAGCAGAAATACTCCGCTTACGAACTGGAGTTCTATGCCTTGATACAAACACTCAAGCAGTGGCGTTATTACTTGATCCACCAGGAATTTATTTTATTCACTGATCACGACTCCCTCAAGCATTTACGATCACAGGATCGATTAAATGCTAAGCATGCTCGGTGGTTCGATTATATCCAACAATTTGATTTTGTTATTCGGTATAATTCTGGAAAAGAGAACAAGGTTGCAGACGCACTTAGCTGATGACCCCATCTTTTGGCCACTTCCTCTATTTATGTGGCTGGTTTTGATTCCCTCAAAGAGCATTACAAAACAGATCCGAATTTTAAGACAATATGGGAGAAGCTATTATCCAATCCCACTGAAACTGATGCTCATTTTGCGATCAGAGATGGATTTCTACTAAAGGATGCTAAGATATGTGTTCCAGCTGGCTCTTTCCGTGAATTCCTGATCACAAAACTCCACAGTGGTGGTCTTGTAGGACATTTTGGGTTTGATAAAACAACGGCTTTGGTAAAAGATTGTTTTTATTGGCCTAAATTGTGGAGAGATGTACATACATTGGTGGAGCGCTGCAGGATTTGCCAAATTAATAAAGGGAATTGGCATAATACTAGGCTGTATACTCCAATGCCTATTCTCGATCGACCTTGGAGGGATATTTGTATTGACTTTATCCTTGGCTTGCCAAAAACTCTAAGAGGGAATGATTCAATAATGGTGGTTGTCTATAGATTTTCAAGAATGACTCACTTCATCCCGTGTCGGTAGACATTCGATGCTTCTCGCATTGCAGCTCTGTTTATGATAGAGGTTGTTCGTCTCCACGGTTTACCGACTTCCATCGTCTTCGACTGTGACGTCAAATTCATGAATTATTTCCGGAAAACTCTATGGGCTAAAATGGGGACGAAGCTGCTATTTTCTAGTGCATTTCATCCAGACTGATGGTCAAACAGAAGTAACAAACAGAAGCTTAGGCAATCTTTTGCGGTGTTTAGTTGGTGATCACACGGCGAGCTGGGATATGGTGGTGCCTCAAGCAGAATTTGCTTTAATAGTTCTGTTAACAAGACGACAGGTTCCACCCCTTTTGAGATTGTCTATGGTTATAAGCCAAAAACACCAGTCGATCTGCATTCTTTGCCGCCACCAACACGAGTCAGTGAAGCCGCTATGAATTTTTCTCAATACATGTCGCAGATGCACGACGAAGTTCGATGAAGTAGGTGATGAAGTCTTGATTCATTTACGGCCTGAGCGTTTCCCACTTGGTAGTTTCCATAAGCTGCATGCACGACGAGCTGGTCCACTCAAAGTCAAACGGCAGCTTGGCCCAAATGCATATCTAATTGAGCTCCCATCCGAGTATAATTTTAGTCCAATCTTTAATGTGGCAGATTTGACTGCATATAAAGGGGAATTAGCTACTGATTTCCTAGTTGTTGAAGCACCAATCTGTGTCCTCACCGTTGCCGCACCACGTGAAGAACTTGAATCAATCCTTGACCATTAGTTTGTTACAACACGACGAGGGGGGTATGATAAATATTTGGTGACCTGGAAAAATCGTCCTCGTTCTGATGCAGTCTGGATGCAGCCTGCAGAGATCAATCGCTTCAATCCTGATCTGTTGAACGAATATATTCGTCGTCACTTGTCAGAGCCAAGTTCTTCCGATGGGGAGGAAGTTGATGCAAATCACGATCTTGAAGAAAATATTACAGCTGCTGATGCTGCAGATTGTATGTTACAGTTGCAGACTGTTTGAAAGATGTTCAGTTGTCGCTGGTTGTTGCGAGTCACGTTCCTTTATTTTAGCTAGAAGTAGCCGTTATTTGATTTTATTGTTTTTTGGTTCCTTCTTTTTAGTGTCAGTTGTTACGTAGTTTGGCTGTAGTAAAGCTAGTTGGATGAATAAGAAGTTAAAAAAAGTTTTGCCATCATCAAGTTTTGTCTTATTCCTTTAGAGAGATTCTAAAGTTACTAAGAGAGAGTTTCGTTATTGACTTGGTGAGAGGCCGAGTGAAAATAGTGTTATCATCTAACTTGATGATGGCAAAACTTTTTTTAACTTCTTATTCATCCAACTGGCTTTAATACAGCCGAACTACGTAACAACTAATACTAAAAAAGCGAATCAAATAACAATAAAATCAAATAATGGCTACTTCTAGCTAAAATAAAGGAACGTGACTCGCAACAACCCACAACAACTGGGCATTTTTCAAACAGTCTGCAACTATAACCTACAATCCACAACATCAGCAGGTGTAATCTTCTCTTCAGGATCGTGATTTGTATCAAGGAGGTTAGGAGGGATGCCTATGACAACTTTGGGTTTCAATTTTCAAGGTGGTGTGCTTAAATTTAGGTTGTTAAATGTATGAGTAACTTGAATGCCATATGGAACAGAATCTAATCTTAGCATGATAGTTTCGATTTTATTAGTTCAGTTACTCAATTGTTGGAAGCATGTTTCAAGTCTAGTGATTGTTGGACTAAAACAAAATTCAAATTACTTTAGTTAACTTTATGATTTCATCTAGCATCTAATAGCAATCGAGTAGCAGTAACTCTAATGAACTATGTCTCAAGTATAAAAAAAATAGAAAGAAATAAAAAAATAAGTTGACACGAAAAGAGGCCAGTGTATGCACTAGAAAAGGCTACCTGTAACCGGGATATCTCTTAAAGAAAAAAATTGAAAGTGAAAAATGCAAAGAGTTACCTCTTAAAGTGTGGTAGCATGAAAGATAACTTTGCAGTAGTTTTGAATTAGAGTAAGCCTGTTGGTCTTTCCTGTTTAGTCGTGCTTGTAATTACTTGTTTTGAGCGTAAGCCTGTTGGTCTTTCCTGTTTAGTCGTGCTTGTAATTACTTGTTTTGAAGAAAAACATAGACTCTTCTTTTGTAATTTGAACACACATATGGCGCACCTGATAACTAGTCGACTGGCATAATTCCTTGAGTTGAATTCGTAGATGATTTGTGTGCTGGTCAATTTGATATGTCTAAATTTAATGCACACGTGACTTTGCACTCATAAACTCAAGAGATATTTAGTTGACATCTTTTTCCATCGCTTGATTTTCTAGAGACTAACAAAAAGCTAGTTGGGGATGTGATTGAGTGATAAAAATGGGTTAAATAAGGTGCTAAAATGCATAGGTGTGACAAATTATTTTATGTAAATGCTTAAGTTTACAAGAAGATTTTGAAAGGGCTTGTGATTAATGTAAGTTGCATTTTAGGCTTAAAAAGAGTAGAATAACCCATTAGTTATCTTAAATGAGACACTAAATATATCCATTGTGCTAGAGTTTTAGAAACTTAAACTGCCAAGGCCTTTGTGGCCCATTTGTTAACATTCTCCTAATATTGTAGGAGGGCATTTTTGTCCTAAAATTTGAGCACACATGTTAAATTAAAAGAGCTAGAGATTAGAGGGTAAACAGGGAAACCAAAAAAAAGCAACAGCTCTTTGTGCAAGCGTGGAGGAGGACTAAAGGGAGAGGGAGACTGACTGAAGAGAGAGTGAGAAAGGAGACACTACAAAAAAATTGACTTTTAGTGACAAAGTTTTGTCACTAAAAGTCAACATTTCGTCACTAAAAGTATTAGTGATGAAATTTTTAAAATTATTACAAAATATTAATTATTAAAATTACACACGAATCATGACGATCGATTGTAATACGAATTATTAAAATCATGTGTTGCGGTTACATACGAATTATTAAGAAGTGAGCCAGTGTTGACACGAATTATTAAAATTATTAACCGATCGATCGGTTACATACCGATCGATTGTAATACTTAATTATTAAAATTATTTTACTTAACATGTCATTTTAATACCTACTTTATACTAATAATTATAATCATGTATTAAATAAGTTTATATCACTAGTTTATGACATCTTGGTACATTGCTCATACTAACTCTTACAAATATTTATTTGATTTAACATGTACAACTTTAACATGCTTTCCTAAATATTAATAAAGTATATTTGATATGTTTTTATGTAATCTAAATATATCCTAACATACTTTGTTAATATATATTTTGTCTTTTTAATTATTTAAACACACATTATTCCATCACAAATGTTTAATCACTAAGTTTAGATACCGACCGATCAGCAAATCTAACCGATCGATCGCTTTTTGAGTTTAAAACGGCAGCGTTCGGATCGATTGACCGCTTTATGTTTATGATCGATTGCTGCGTCTAATGAAAACGACGACGCACACTTACGATCGATCAATGTGCCATGACCGATCGGTTGGTACACAAAAGCCAAAACGATGGCGTCCTTGATGATTGATCGCTACATTTTAACGATTGATCATTCAATTATAACGATCAATCATCTATTTTAACAATCGCTCGGTTAGAAATATCTAAATGACACCGCACTTAAACGATTGATCACCTAAAACACCGATCGATCGGTGATCTTAAACTTTAAAAAATTGAGTTTTATTTAAAATCTTATATTACTTGTATGTACTTAAATTTTATTCAGATCGTATTTTATTTACTTGTTTAACTTTGCAATTTTTGTTAATTTTGCCATCAAAATGTTATTTTGGTCAATTAACGTATCTAAGTGTGGAAAAAAATACAAATTAAAAACACATAAGCTGTAATCAAAGTCACTACATATCCACAAATAAACATAAATATCCCAAATACGTAAGTAAAAATCCAAATCTAAATAAACACATATGTTTGAAACAAATAAATAAAAACATAAATCAACTGTATGTCCTAAATAGATAGTAAAAATATCATAAAAACATCAAGGCTGAACAGCATCACAGAAAGTCTCCATGTCATCAGGAATATCTCCGGGAATCTTCTGTGGATCTGCCTTTGTCTTGAAATCATCCAGAGTCTTCTTGATTTCTTCTAGCTGTTCGTTGACCTCCGTCATATGAGCCACGACCGCCTTGTTGCGCAAGTACGCAACTGTGCACTCCCCTTCAAAAGCGGTCCGGAGCTTCTCTTGATCATCCCGGAGCTCTGCATGTCCTTACTCAATTTATCCACCTGCTCCCCAAGAGGCTGTAGAGCGGTCTTCACAGTCGCGCCCACACGGCTGTCAAGATCCATAAATAGTTGGGCCACCCAGGAGGAAGCACTGTGGGCGCTCCCATCTCAATAGGTGCCTCTGATCTGGTCGGTCTGGTGTTGGGTGATGCTCGTCCAGCCTCCCCTTGCGCCTGGACAAGGTGAACTTGTTCAGCGCGCTCTTCACGTTCTTACGAGTCTCCCCCTCACCAATCATGACACCCCGCTGATGAGGAACTGTGTCAGAAACACGCCGTATGGGAGGCTGTTATCCTTAATTCCCTAAGCGTCATCCATGATCAGCTCGAACATGTAGAGCGGAAAATCTATCCGCGTCTGCTGCCCAACAAGAGCATACACTGAGCACTACTGAATGGGCACTCAGTGGAATGAGTTCTGCCATCGACGTTCGGCGTCCAGATAAGGTGCAAAATCCACCAAAACGTATTGAACTCACTCTGCTTGATTATGCTGCCCACCACTGCAGAGGTCTTCCCAGTTATCAGCGTCCACAGGTCTTGCTTTGATGTCCTCTGCTCATTCGTTAGGGGTACCGCTGGGAAGCAGGGGGTCTCTAGCTGGGGGCAGTGTAAGAAATCGGCAATGACGTCTACTGAGAATAAGAACTGCACGCCTTGCACCTCTAGCAGCATGTCAGGTGCTCTATCTACCGAGACGAGTGCACAGAAGAAATCTTGCACAAGTGTGTCCACACAAAACCCCTCAGTCCACGATAGCTGATGAAGAAATCCCTGGTACTCGAAGAGCTGGTAGAGGGAGTGCTCTTCGTACAATAGCTGGTCAAAATCAGAAAGCGTCACAGGACACTCTTTGGCCACTGGCCGCCCCCTCAGGTACTCCATTTGCCTCTCTAAGGTCATCATTGGATCAATGACTTCCTGCTCTTGGGACGACGATCCCGTCCCGGTCCTCGTTGTGCGCGTGTGCTTAACTCCTGACATTTTATGTATGCTGCAAAATTTGTATATAAATATGTGTTAATAAGTAATCATAATAACGTTTTGCTTAGAAATAAAAGTAATCACAATCACGTAATTATTAATGAAGTTGCAATAAAAAAGCGATCCATCACCATCCAAAGCGATCGATCACTAAATATACTGATCGATCATTTATGTAACTGATCGATCAGTAAATGAAAACGGTGTGTTTATGAAAACAACGATCAATCGTAGTAATTAAGCGATCGATCGTAGTAATTAAGTGATCGATTGTGACATGGCGATCGATCAATCAATTTGACAGATCGAACACTATTGGTAAAACGATGCGTTTCAGTGCACAGACGATCGATCGTCCATACAACCAAACGCACAGTATCACTAAGCGATCGATCGCCACAAAGCGATCGATCACTAGTTAATCAAAACGCTGTGCTTCACATTGAGCTTACCGATCGATCGCTTAGGTGTAAGCGATTGATCGATCACCACTTCTAGAAAGGACGACATAATATACCGGTCGATCGTCAATATAAATGATCGATCGGTCCAAATTGAAACGCACAGTTTAGAGGGACCGATCGATCGCTCAATAAACCATCGATCGGTCCCTTACCAAATGCAGCAATCGATCGGTTAATTTAACCGATCGATCATTGGACATAACACCTACAAAGCGATCGATCACCTATTAAGGCGATCGATCGGTACGGGAACGAAAACACACAGACGTTACAAAACTCCAAAATAGGCCCAAAATCACCCAAAATTGATCCCAAAACAATCCTAAACTCTTAAAACATACATCAACAATAAAATAAATACATTTTACGGACCTAAATGGATGATATAGCAAATTAGAAAACGTAAACTAAAAACTCATTTACAACCGCTTAATATCGCTTAAAAAATAATATAAGTACGTACCTTTGATGTAGAAGACAATGAAGGATGATTCCAAGCACTTTGGGGGACAATGCAGCACGAAATGGCTCCTTGAAATTTGAGAGGATTCAAGAGATTTTGTGGAGAGATAACCGGTAAAAATGACTTTGGCGGTTTCATATAATCCTTCGCGCTGATCGATTGGTAGTTACGTGACAATCGATCGTTATATTGTAACACGTGGCGTCTTTCTATTCGTTGAAAACTACGATCGATCGCCAACCTGGTCATTGAACGCCGATTCGAAAAAGTGACGGTTACGCTTATTGATCGATCATCATATCTTAGCGATCGATCAGTCATTTGAAAAATGTTGCAATAATTCATTTGTCCTATCAGTGATCGATCATTGCATTTAAACGATCGATCGTCTCTTCATGCAATTGACGGTTTCGCGTTCCGATCGATCGACGTTTTGCATTTGCAGACGGTTACTATACCGATTGATCGGTTCAAAGAAACGATCGATCGATTTTCAAAGCCACGTGGTTATTAATAACTGATCAATCGGTATATAAACAACGATTGATCGGTTGGAGTGACGACGTAAATTCGTCGCCTAAACTCTTTGCATTTAGTGACGGAGCATTTCATCACAAAAGGAACGATTGATCGGTATATAACCGATCGATCGGAGTGTGATGAAACTTTTCGTCACCAAAAAATTAACTTTTAGTGACGACAATTTTATTTCGTCACAAATAAAACCTTTATTGATGAAATTGGTGACAAAAATTAGTTTTGTCATGAAAAATCCTTTTTTAGTGATGAAAATAGCATTTCGTCACTAAAAATTGGCTTTTAGTGACGAAATTCATTTCGTCACCAAAAATTTCGTCACTAAAAATCAATTTTCTAGTAGTGAGAAGCATGATGAAAATCAGTTTTGAAAAAGGAGTCTAGGGCAACAAAAAGGCCAGATTGCGATTCATTTGGGAGATTCAACTATTTTCTCTAGCTTGCTGGGCGATTTCTTTTGGGTTTTGCTTCCTGCCGTTCTTTTTCCTTTTAGATCTTACATTCTCTTTTGATTTTATATATTTCGACGTTGTAACTACGTACGTCAAGGCTTTGCTGAAATTTAGTTCTCATTTCAATTATAAATTTTATGCACTTCAAATTTGTTGTTTTGCATTTTGTATCGACATTCTGTTGCAATTTAGTTCTCATTTCATTTCAAAATTTTCTGCTTTAATTTTATGTTCTGTTTTTTTTAGCAGTTCTGTTGCATTTTTTTTTTCGGAGAAAAAATACATTTTTTGTCCCCTCGACTATTAGGGTACTAACAATTTATACCCCAACCGTTAATTTAGACTTAAATTACTATTTTAGTTTAGCGAAATGATGAACTTACCCCATAGAAAATATAATTATAAAAAAAATTATTAGGGTAAAATCATCATTTCCCTAAACTGAAATAGTAATTTGGGTCCAAATTAACTGTTAGGAGATGCAAAGTGTAAACGGTTCGTAGTTGAGAGGTGAAATGCAACGAAGTTGATTATGTGGACTTCTTTTATGGGTTTATCAAATTCCATACCGACATCAGACTCTTGTTTGAACAGAGAAATTGTTTAAACCAAATAATCATTTATCGATCAAGGGAGGGATTGTCCACTAGATCTCGTTGGTGTCGAACCCTATATACATTTCGCAATAGCTAAAATCTTTGTTTTTTTGTAGAAATACATTGTGCAGAACGGCCACCATTCATCGAATGACGTTTCGATAGTTTTTCTGGTGGAATTGAACAGACTTCATCTTGAGGACATTCTTCTCTTTCGGTTAGTTGGAAGAGGTAATGGTGGGATTTTCCCATTCCTCTGATTGCCCAGTCCCCGACCAAATCTTGGAGGATTCCCATTTGCTCCTCATTCAGTTGATTTTTCAACCCAGTCATAATGTTGATGGCTATTTTTCTTGAGTCTCCTCCTTGGTGGTGATATACCAAAGCTGTTAAATATTTGGCCTTCGTATTTTCTCCCTTTGTCTGACTCATAAAGGTAGTGTATTCCTTCTACGATGGTGTCTTCCGAATGCAGCTTTCTCGCTTTTCCTCACGTGGACTTCGTTAGTATTTTGGCAGTCGTAACACTAGTCACTCAGAGCTTTCCACGCTTCAGTTGGTAGGAATGGCGGCTCGATATCTTCAATTTCTAACCTCTGATAGACCATGGTGGCATGAGCAGCATTGTTGAACTTCTTGGACACCGTGCAGACGTTTTGCCAATCCTTTATGTTGTCGTGAACCACCCAGCTGATGATTTTCGACTACATTTCTTCTGGTAAGGAGTTGTGATTTCATCTTTGAAGTGCCATTTTGAAAGGATATGTGCTGGTGTAATTTTTCTCCCTATCTTTTTCCTTCTTTCGATCATTAAACATATATATCGAGACGCAAATTCTTTAGCAGACATTGAGAAATACAGAGTAGAAGGCTTGGATCGACATTTAAGCGAAGTTAAGTATATGCCTAAAATAGATGTCGGTGCCTACAGATTAGATCGTGATCATGCCCTACCTAGTTTACTATTTTAATGTTTTCATTGTGTTTTTTTTACTGTATTTGAGTTTCTGGCAGGTTTTTTTTTTCCACTAGAAAATTAGGTTGTTATGTTTTGTTGTCTGTTATTGTTTATCTTATTTTGTGTATTTTTGATGTTTTGTTACCATGGTATTCTTCTGCCACAAGTGAAGCCTAAGTTTCAGGAACTGAGGGGAGTTGTTGCACATCACTTCTTTTTCTTGAGACACACGTTTCATTTAATTTCGTAGCTTCTGGCATTCCACTTCTATCTAACCCATTGGGTAAAACGCCCACGATGACCCAGTTTAAAAGGTCCAACTCCAAAAGCCCAATATTTCGTCTTGATATTCGATGAAAAGAATCTGTCAAACTTAGTCATGTACGTGAAAAATTGCCCACATAAATAAAACTATCAATAACTACCTTACGCATAAAACTATGAAACCGTCCACAATATTCATGATATGAATGGTTAAGAAAGACACCCGCTACGTGGAAGGGAGGTGAAGAAACATGTATAAAAGGAGGTGAAGTAGTGAAAGGAAGGTACACAATTTTTGGCAAAGTAAACTAGAAATACTGAAATAGAGCCAAAGACTGACTAAACTATCGGAGGACTCGTTCCCTCCCGGTGAAGAAAAACAGTGATTGTAGTGTGCAGGTGCAAAGTCCAGAGAGAGGAGGTGTTCAAGGTGGTCATCATAAACTAAATGATTCATCACTTGTCCATCCTTACTTTTTGCGAAACTATTTTTCTGAAAATAATTGCCCTATGTTCGCCATCTCTTATTCCATATATAGCGGATGTTCCTAATTAGGTGTGATTCCTACTTGAAAATTTTGATCTGACTGTTCATTTGAGGAATGTATAATTTGAGAACAACAACATGCATGATGATCTAGGGCGTGTGACTAAATTTATTCTCTTGATCTTTTGTATTTATATTTTAATTCATGTACCGTAACTTTTATATGAAAAATTAGATCGTACGTACTGAACTTGTGTATAGAGCTCTGATAGAAGACTTTCAGTAATTAAGAAAAGGCCTGTACGTTAGTTTGATGAGGTAAAATGCATGCATTCCTTAAAAGGCTCCATAGCTCTGAGAATTATGGGTTCAGATATAATTATTAGACTTATGAACCCGTAAAATAAAGACTCTTCAATTCATTAAGAACGAGGTCAATATATGTACATATAGGCACAATTAATATCAGACGACATCAAATCTTCCAGTACAACACGTTACAATAAATACTAGTTCCCAAATGGGCCCGTAAATCATCTAGAAGATGAGCCATGTCGACCCGTTTAGGCAACTTAGTTTATTTTAGTACGATCGGTCAAAAACCAAAACCAAAAAAACAAACACACCCTCTTATTTATTAGCACTCGTTGAAATAAACATTCGATACTTCTGTTCCTCGTCTTTGGTCGATTCTGCGAGCTGTCGTTCTCATAGAGGAACAGTGTAACCTGCAAAGACGAAGCGAAATGGTGAGATTTTTTAACCAATGCCTTTCTATTTTTACTCTTTTCCTTAATTTTTTATTTGCTTTTCTCCACTTTTCTTCTTCCATGGATAAAAGTACATGAAAAGTGAGAGAGTATAATTTAAATAATAAAATCTATATCTTCTCAAAATAGACTTTTAGAAAATTAGTTAGTGATATCATATTATATCGGAGCAGATGTCTTGAATTCAAACCCTAGCTCAATACTTCATACACATTTTAGATAAAATATATAGACTACTAATTAGGAAGAGTCCCCACTTCATCTACCTACTCTTAACAACTTCATCTTTGAGAAGAATTACTGATTTCACAAATAAAACCTCCTTCATACTTTTTCGCTAGGATACTATTTTTATCCAAACAATATGCATAATATAAATTTCCCAAAAAATTAATTTGAGTTTTTGGGATCATGCCAAAAAATTCATCCCAAAAAATATTATTTGGGGACAGATTTTGCCATCCGTCTCAAAAGAAGTGGCGAGTTAGTTGGAGATGGAAAATAAATCCGCCCCAAAAAATATATATTTTTTGCAACAGAAATTTCTATCCCAAAACATATGTCGGTTATTTAGGACGAACGTGCATGCAACGGACATTTTCCCTCCAAAAGAGTTTCTGTATTTTTTTAGACGAAAATGCCCGTCCAAAAAAAATATTGACCTTTTGGGACAGTTCTGTCCGTCCAGCAGCATGGTGCGAAGGTGCATTTTAATTTACTTACTTATAGGTGCTGTATTTATGTACATTGCCCGTCCTATATAGCGCATATATATATATATACTGAGAGGTGTAATTAAACCAATTTCAACAATTATGTAGATATAGATATAGGTGTGCAGATCATCATATATATCGAGTTACCTCCACACTTTCTTCCAGCATATCGGTTCTTGATGTTGCACCTCTTTGGAATAGTGACACCAATCTGGGGCTTGACCCCAACCTGCTTTGCAATTGGTGATAGCAAAACAGCACAAAGGCATCTGGGCGCGGTTCTTAACAGGGAAGCAACTTTGGCACAACATGCCGCTGGAACCTTGATCCTGGCATTCTGGGCTGAACCCAAGCAAGGTCTGAAACTAACCGCCTCTTGAAAAATGGAGTTCCTCCCACAGTCTCCTTCTGCGTCAACTTCCCAAATGAAGGCCTTGGAAGAAATCACGATCAGGAAAACCACCACGATGTATGTTTTAATGTTTGAGGCCATCTCTGCTTTGGACTTGAGATAGGTTTCGGTCGTGGCTTAGTATATATATTAATTCAAGAGGTAAAATGATTTGAATCAGTTGCAAGGCTGAGCTATCAATAGAAGAATTGGTGGCTATAACCCGAGACTCTGCTGTCGTATATTATATATAGAATCCTACGAAGATGAGCTCCTTATCTCTATTATATAACTACCTTATCTTTATCTAACTAGTTTTCTATCAACATTATCTTGTCCCCTCAAGCTGAACGGCAATCGAAAGATCTTTGACGAAATTGGTTCGAAGACGAAAGAAACAGGTAGACACAATCGGTTTGGTGAGGACATATATAGGACATCAAGTCTCTATATTGAAAAGGTTTTAGAGATCTAGATTCCCAACGAAGACTGAACTCCTACTGGAGCATGCATCTATTGTCAAAGGGAAAAAGTTTAATTAAGGTCCATGACCCAAAATGCCTTAGAAAGGGAGCAGGTCATAAAAGATATTTTGGGCATGTTTGAAAAGTTTGATTTTGGAGAAATTTTTAAAATTTTATGAATTTTTAGATGCAAACATGAAATTTTTAGCTCAAAATTTTTAACCTTTTCGATTTTCAGTACACCAAGTAGGGGGCCCATAATAATTTTCTTTCTCTTTTTAGTTTAATTCTTACATTTTTTAAAATAATAATAAAAACTTTCAAATGATCTCTCTCTCCCTCCATCAAATCATCCTTTCCTTCACAATAAACATACAAAATTTACTCAAATTATCTCTTTCTTCATTTTTTCACCAACCACCATACTCTACAAAAGAAAATTGACTTTTAGTAACGAAATTGTTTCCTCACGACCTCTGTCAGTCAAAAGAGTAACACTAAAGGCTTTTGGTGATGAAATTCGAGTTTTGTCACGAATTTTTTTTACTGATCACTAATGAGATATTGTGACAGTAAATTTCATCACGAAAAGTTGCGTTCGATCGCCCAATATACAAAGGATTGGAACGTGGACAATCGATCGACTTGGAGACAAAGCCAATTGATCGTCCTTGACCGTGGTTGGATGTTCCAACTGGCGATTGGTAGAACTGGAGTTTATGATGGATCAGACGACTATTGGGCGATCGAACAATCAGATTCACAACCGATTAGACGATACTTTTTTTCAAGATCGAACAAGAAAAATAAACGATCGATCAAAATTTTTTGGATGATCGAACGGTAAACATTTACGATCGGTCAAGACTATTTGGATGATCGAAGCATAACTTCTTCGATTGGACGTGTCAAATGTACGATCACTCGTTTTAGTTTTACAATCGGATGTGCTCTCCAATCGAATCGAATAGTTTAGTTGGATGATCGGACGTTTGATTTATTACCAATCAGATGTTGTTTTAGGTGTGTCGTTTGTTCCCGATTGGACGATGTTCTTTGCGATCGATCATTTTTTACAACTACCGTGATCGATCGAATGATATTAAAAAAATATATGTTTTTAAAATGATAATAAACGAAAACATTATATAACAAGTCTTATTAAAGTAAGAATACATTAATATTCACATTCATAAAAATCAATAATAGCACATAATTACATGTAATTAAACTAAAAATAACATCGTACTTGTAATAATTTAGCAATCATACAAGAAAAATATAACATCTGATGTCTACCTGTGCCGAGTCTCAAACTAGCCCAATAGTCGCTTTGTCATGTTGTTCATTTTCTTCTCTATTACAATTGTTATGCCCTGCTCCAGCTCCTTTGATATTTCTGCTTGTAAGCGTTCTTGCTCCAACCACATGCGCTCCTCATGCTCCAACTGGATGTGCTCCTGCTCCAACCGAATGCGCTCTTGCTCCACCCACTGCTTCTCACGGTGGTCCCGTAGCGTGGACTCCATCTTAGCTTACTTTTTCATAAAATATTTCAAGTCTTTCTCTCTAGCAGCTCTCATCGATTCTATCTCATCTCTTGACTTTGCTAGCTAGCGCTATAGATTAGAAAACTGCGTAGTTAAAGTTGATGAAGGTGCAGGTTTAATTGCGCTTCCTAATCCGCGCACATATCCCGAATTCTTGCATAATATCTCGGAATATACATCAATTTCGGTGTAAGCCTTCCCTTTGGATCCACACTGGCACTAGAAGACATCCATCCGTTCCTACAAGAATTAAGTAATGATCAGGAACAAAAAAGTAGATAAATTGTAATCAAATCTCATTTAAATGAAAGCGCAATACACTTACATAAATTTCCCTCGCTACTTCTGAGGTTTAAATACCATCTTTATTTGTATAATTCTTCTTTTACGGCTTTGTTGGATTGATTTCGCCACTGTCCGGATTTTTCTACATGGAAATAGCACAAAGTTAGTGACAAAAAATTTCAAACTCAACAATCCATTAATAAAAATAATAATTTAATAATTAACTTACCATGCAAGCTTGTGTGCGCTGGAATGAGCCTGAACCAGCAGCGTGGTTCACAATCAACTTTGATTTATCTCATTTTGCTCACTTCGTTTCTGCAATATTTTTTCAAAATTATCTATACAAAGAATGCAATATTTAAGCAACGAGTTTTTATAATTCACATAACAGAAATGCTTCTTTGGTGAACAGATTGCAGAACTCTGTCCATTGTTCTTTAGTAGTATCAGGGTGGGGCTTCAACAACGTCGCCTTTTTACTCGAAAACTTCTTGAATACTCATGCATCCAATTTGACGTGCCGTCATCATTCTCCACCACCGTCCTCACGTCCTAGTGTAGTTAAGGTCGAAGTGGTCCTGCATATGTACCAAAAAATACAATATTACAATGATAAATGAAATGCTTAACCCAGAATACTATGTTTACGAGTTCAATCATACCAACACCCGGTTCATAATGTACTCTTTCGCTTATGATGGAATATCATCCCACTTGTTAATGATGGGTAGAATCAGTGGGGAGTAGGTGAAGAGGGCCCTGTCCGGTAATCCCCATAGGGCCACTGTGTCCTACCTCACCCGCGTTAGCGGTTACTTCCCGCAAAGTATAGGTCGTTTAACCTAAAGCAATATGACAGTAAGGTGACACAAACAACTGTTGCATGATTTATTCCTTGACTCTTAAGCAACGAGGCAGAAAATGAACAGATTACAATCGGCAACTGAACTTCTTACATGAAGACGTGGGGTCCTGAGGTCGAACAGGACGATGAGAGACTGGTAGAACATCCCACTTGTTAAGAATCAGTGAGAACCAACATTCCAATCTTATTGGATAGGGAGGCAGTAGTGGTAGACTGTCCTCCACACTCTCCCTTTGGGATATGCACCGATAATTTCTTGGACCCAAGACTCTTCTCCAAACCGACCTTGCATGTCCTACCTCGCCCGCGTTTAGAAGTAAAGGTCGCTACATAAAATAAAATTAGCAAAGTTAGTCCGTCGTTTAACCTAAAGCAATATAATAGAAGTAAGAAAATTTTCTTACATGCACAACTACTTTGACTAGCTTTTGTGTGCCTTGACTCATGAAGGCATACAGACTTAGAGATGGAGCGCTTGAACTTCGATGCGGACTGGGACACAGACTTGGACTCAGAGTCGGCTGAGTCCTAGAGCCATGTAGCTGTGTAGAAATAACAGAAGGAAATTTTCATCCACGTTTCATTTCACCGTGCAAGTTGTCATATAATAATAAAAAAAAAACCATGTAAGAATACTTTTATGATAAAATGGACATTAATAGTAAAAACACATCATAATTAGTAGAGGAACTATATATATATACTTGAAAGAAATTATTAATTAGGAGCTGATTCTTGCACATTATCGCCTGATGCCTCATCCTCCCTTGACTCGATATCACTTTCAAAAGAATCTTCATCGCCGCTTTCTTCGCTACTCTCTTCAATTTTTGCTTCATCCCCCTTAAAAATGTCATTATTTTCTATACACCTTTTCTTACGCCGGTCAATTACATTAGATGCTTTGATAACATTTGGCGCAACATCATCCCTTCATAGTGGATTATGGTTAAAGTGTCAGAAATCTATAACTAAGTCAATGACATCGTCCTCTTGATACGCTTCATTCGTGATGGCTACTTCCGATTATTCGTTTACATCAACTTCACCGTTTGGCTCTAGGTTGGGAATGTCATTTGCATTTTTACAAGATAACTTTTGCACGACTAGTCAAGTAGGTTCATGCATATTATCTATTAGATAAAACACTTGACTGACTTGATTTGCTAAAACAAATAGATCTTTTGAATACCATCGTCGGGAAGTGTTTATGCTCTTGAAGTTCTCGTCAGTACGAATTCCACGTGTGGTCCCCGACGTCCTACCAATCACACTTAAATAAATATACTGTATTTTTTCTGCAAGTATCGCATGGCATAGATGTCAACATTTCTCCCATAAAATTTTATTGGAGTCCCCTCATGTATCCCAAGTACTACAATACGACTGTTTTGAGATTGCCACCATTCTTCCCGTTAAACTGTATGATATCTACATCCGTTCACAACACATGCAAAATAACGTATCACTCGTGTATCAGGCCCTCACGCCAATGAGTACAATTCATCGAATGATGTACATGGATTTTGGATACGCAATGTTTGAACCTACAACGAGATATTAGAAAGTCATAAAAAATTGTGAGACGATATAAATTAGACATCTTTCTCAATAACACTTACTCACCGTAAGAACCAATCCAAAAACTGATCTTCATATATACTAGCAACGTCTCCAACTCCGTGTGGCTGAAACTCGTCCATATGCTCACTATACAATAAAAATCGTGAGACGATATAAATTAGACATCTTTCTTAATAACAGTTACTCGCCCTAAGAACTAATCCGGAAACTGATCCTCAAGCATACTAGCAATGTCTCCAACTCCGTGCGGCTGAAACTCATCCAAATTCTCACTATACAATAAAAATTAATCAGCAAGTACATGTTACAATAAAATCTAGAAATTACGTTAATTTTAATGTTATTCTACTTACTCTAGGTAGTTGTTGATGCCTTTACAACATATACCACTGAGCTTTTTTGAACTCTGTTTGGTCTATGTAATGTCTTTTTGTAGCACCTATCAATCGAATTCTTTGAATGAACACATCCAATGGCCTTTCTTGTACCTTCAGCTCGCTTTCACAATCATAGTTGCGATCTCTTCGATTAAACACTGTTTCAACCCTTGGAGGTATTGTGAACAAAATGTCAAATACTCATTCTCAATCTATCCTTTTGCCATTGAACCCTTATGACACACCTTATTTTTCACAGACCGTTTCAAGACACCCATTAATTGTTCAACTGGATACATCCACTTGTACTGTACCGGTCTAGTAAATATTGCTTCACGCGGCAAGTGAATCGCCAAATACATCATGACTGTAAAAAAAGCGAGTGAAAAAATCATTTCCAACTTACACAAAATAACCCAAATATCTTCCAACCGACAACTTCAACATCCATGAGCACAATTCTCGAAAAAACAAATAAACTTCAATCACTGCGCCACCCATATTTTCCTTCAACAACACTCGAATCATCACTCTAAGAACCCTCTACAATAATACATGAAAATCATGACTTTTCATTCTAGACACCTTTAATCTTCTAGATTCACACAACGTAAAATTTCAGCAGCGTAATCATCGGGAAACCTCACATCTTTTAACCACTCATAGGCTCGCCTTTGCTCTTCCCGACTTAAAGTAAACACCGCTTGAGGCATAAATTCCTCAACCGTCGTGAACCAAATGCAAGTATTTTTTTTATCCCCATTTCAGCTAGATCGCTAGGTGCACCTGATGAATCCTTTGTCTTGACCTCAATGTTCATCATCGTCCCAATCACGTTATCGCATATGTTCTTTTCAATGTGCATCATGTCCAAGTTAACCCTAGAGTATCCCAATATGTAAGTTGGAAAAAAATAATCTTCTTCGTCCAATTCAAATTTCCTGACAACTGTTTCTTCTTCCCTCTATTTTTCCAGGACACTTTACCAAAGGTAGTCTCCCTGACATGCCTTAATTCTTCCAATACATCCTTACTAGTTAACTCCGTAGGCGAAGGTCTATGTTCTTCTTTCCCATCGAACATATCCACATCATATCTCCATGCATGCCCTGGTGTCAAATATCTCCTATGACTCATATAACACATTCTTCTCCGTGCTTCAACCACTTATACTCAGTGTCAAATTACATGTTGGACATGCCAACTTCCCTTTAGCCGACCATCCAAATAAATTGGCACATGCTGGGAAATCATTTATGGTCCACATCAAAGCTGCATATATTCGAAATGACGTCCCATTCGAAGCGTCATAGGTCTCAACTCCACGTTCCCATAGTTCTTTTAACTCATCTACCAAGGATTGAAGATATACATCTATATCATCTCTCGAGGATTTTCGGCACAAGATCAAAAGAGTCATAAGTGAAAATGAGACTTTCATACACTTCCATGGGGCTAAATTATAAGGAAACACATGTGGTCAATTTCAATTCGTGGTTTTAATTGCCTACACGATCGATCGCTTGGTTGGAACGATTGAACAACCTTTCTAAAAAGTGACATTTACAACAAGACGCACAATTGCTCGTTGTGTGCCACGCGTCACTTCGTTATCGATTATGCTGGTGATTGATCAGGGGTAGCGGTGGGATCGATTGTTGGTCAATGGCGATATATCGCCTCATCATGATCAGTTGACCCCAACAGTCGATCGATCGGCTATGTGATGAAAAGATTTCGTCACAAAAGCCCTTTGTTCATTGTGACAGAACATTTCGTCACGCAAGTTTTTTTTTTTAAAATATTGGCGATTGATCGGGGGTATTAACGATCAAATGGTGTGGTGACAAAATTATTCGTCTCTAAAGCCTCTTGTTTCTAGTGACGATAAGTTTCATCACCAAAAATGTTTTTAATATTTTTTGTCACAAAAAATAGACTTTTAGTGACGAATTTCATTTCGTCACCGAGAATATCATCACTAAAGAGCAAATTTCTAGCAGTGATAAAACTCCAAAATTTTCAAACAACTTTCAAACATACTACAAATTTTTTACTACCTTTTTCAAAAAACCCAATAAAACTCTAATGTACCTAAATTGTCACAACATCACCAATTTTTTTTAGAAATTTCTAAATGCAAACATGCCCGACTTATATACATATGCAATTGCCAGCTTGTTATATGCATAGGTTTACACTAGGCATGATATAAGCCTTCCAATAGGATTTTTGGGTAGATACCAATGTAACACTAGTTTGGTACATTGGAAAGCTACAAAAAAAGTTATGTTTGACTTGCAAGGAGCTAAGAATAGTAGACGACCTTTGAATGTACTGATCATTTGGAATTGGTGGGTTACTCAGATTCACTATATGTTGGATGTATAGACACTAAGAAATCAACCTCATGTTATGTTTTTCTTATTGTTGGATTAGCTATACACTGGAAGAATGGTAAGCAAACTTTGGTTGCTATGTCAACCGTGGAGACAAAAATTTTGCATGCTACGAAGCCACTTCGCATGCAATACGCTTAAGAAACATCATCAGTTGTCTCAAGATCATCGATTTTATAGCGAGCCTTATTAGAATCTTCTGCAATAATTTGGTTGCAGTTTTCTTTTCTAAGAAGAATGAGAGTAATAAAGCAGAAATAAATTTGAGGCCTAACGATGACAATAATCGCTAAAAGTCCTCACTCCTCTCATTGAAGAAAGAAGTCGTCGCTAATGGCTTGGCACGAAGCGACTTGTCATGGTGCCTTTTTGTTTTTTGCGATAAAAATCAGTAATCTATTGGACTCCCAAATTTTTTCTAAAACAATTTCACAAATAAATAGTATATATATTTTAGTTTCGAAAAAAAATTCACAAAATTCCTTTGGCCAGAGATTTCTTTTCGAGTCCAACACTACATAGATATATCAATATACTACCTAATAAAGAGATTGGTGGATTCCTTGTTGATCATTTATAGAAACCCATTTATCATGCACAAGACCCGACATTGTCTTAAGTATTTGACCTGGAGAGATCATTACCATATGACTCAGTCAAAGCACAAGTACACAACAAATATACATGCATAAACCTCTCAAGTTTAAGAATATCATAAATAAGTTTTGTTGATTACCTTTTCAACATCAATGATCACTTCCAGAAGGTATCCATATTTTTATATTGTTCAATGCATATACTCTTACAGTACACCTATTCATTGCTTAAGGTCACCACCTCAATGAAAGAGTCACAACGAGTATAGACCTATCATACATAAATATGTACGTATACAATGGTCTAGAACAATTGTCAAGTGAACAAGGAACCGAAAAGTTATACTCCCCACCTTGGATTCATTTATCATTGGCATAACTTTTCTACAATGTCACTCAACAATATTCATGTAACTCACAACATAATACTCAATAATAAATAAATAAAAACAAGTGACATCTTAATAAATATTTTTCTAGACAACTAGTTTTGAGGGCATATATCTACTAGTAGCAATGTTCTTTGAACGTGTCCTTGATGCATGATCGAGCATTGACTCCCATCGCTGGCTCTATAGCATTGCTACTACAACACCAATCTTCTCAATCTACTGTCTAATGGGATGAAGCTCAAACTCCAAAAGAGCTCACAGCTCTTCAAGGAGCGAATCCATCCATAGAGGCCGAGCAACGGAACTAAAGGAATTCCTAGGTGTGTCCTTTGCTAGTGATTTCACAGTCGCCTAAATCAATGCACCAGGAGTTGGCCATGGAGATGAATCTTGCTCCGACAGAACGTCGTCCAAGTGATCAGAGTCACAGGGTGGCGACCCTGCTCATGACCATCTGGCCTCACACCAGCTCGAGTCAAAAGACGTGTGATGAACTGGTCGTATGTCAATCTATCATTAAAGGCAGTAGAATGCATGCACCCCTCGTCTGATCATTTGAAAAATCAGCATTAGTACATCAACAGCGCCCCACGTGCGATCACAAGCAAAAGACGTCCTCGATCAATGCTGAGATTGGCTGTGCACCCCTGAGAACGAAAGCTCTATGCAGTAAATTTGTGATTGAATGATAATCTATGATGTTGGATCAGCTATATATGATGTTCAAACAATACACTATTGAACGAAAATGTATTCAGTTCTAACGCAAACTGATCAAACATGGAGCCGATTGTTCAAACTAAACTATAAGAAGAGAACAACATATGCATCTATTATCTTTTGTGGTTGCTATTATAGTTTGCCAAAAAAAAAAAAAAGAGAAATAAGAAGAGATGAGTTATTCAAACTCACCCTTTAGTTTTTGATCTTCCTACCTTACAATTGGATTGAAGATAGCTGCGTGTGGGAAGTTCGTCTAGACCAACGAGTGCCCTTTTGAAGTATCCCATCTTGATAATTAAGATAGACTACTATGTGTTACGTTTGACCAGAAATATGTAGTTGCAGAGACTTTCTTCCAATGAGTTGACACATATGATGGTAGCCAATTATAGGGCTGTTCAAAAAACCTGAGACCCGATGGCTAGACTTGTTCCGATCCAGTCGGGTGGGCTTATTTGGGGTTGGGTTTCATTTGCTAATCTCGATAATATTCGGGTCGGGTTCATTTTGTGAAGTACATTCCCAAAAAAACTAAACTCGACCCAAATATTATAATGCTATGCATAGTTCTTCAAAAATATAGCCCTTGGCTCAAAAACAATAGCCCAAAATGTTCTTGGCTTAAAAAAATTAGCTTGGAACATTCTGAGCCTAGAATATAATGTAAAAAAAAAAAGGCCAAACAAACCCAGTCCCGAGCCGAGCTGAACCCATAAAGCTTGGGTCGGCTCGAGTTCAGGGTCAATTCAGGTCGAGTCGGGTTTATTTTTCTTTGCCCCGATTGACTCGGGTCAGGTTCGGGTGGGGTGAAACTAGACCCAAAACCCAAAAAGCCTAGCCCTAGCCAATTAGGTGCCAAGGGCTAAGAAAATCTTTGTACGTAATCTATATATACACATTACTCCAATTCGGTTGTATCAAGATTCTAGACCATTCAAGACAAATTAATATCAACGTCCTTGATAGTTGGAGGCCGGGTGTGACAAACTCTTGAAGTGATTTTAAAGAATGGGTGCAGATCAGGACTCATGCTATCATTAAGATACTATAAAAGATGCGTTGAAAGGAGATAAAAAATGGATTAAGAAGGAGTGGATCAATAAAATGAAGAGGACATATTACATATATTAATTGCACATCAGATGACATTAAGTCTTCCACAAGATGTAATAATTTCGAGTTCCAAAATTGGCCATTCATCTAGGAGATGAGCCACAACCCTTTTGGGCAACTCTTATTTAGTGTTCGCTCATAACAAACACTCTTATTTAGCAGTACTCGTTGTCATAAACATTGGACTTGTGTTTCTATCGTCTTTGGTCGTTTCTGCCGGCTGTCGTTCTCATGATGGGACAGTCAAGTCTGCAAAGAGGAAGGGACACACAGTACTTAAATTAAGCTCTTAATTAATGATGAAATATTTTACCCATTGATTTTCTATTTTACTCTTTAGTTTTTCTAATTTTTTTTATCTGTTTTTCTTGACTTTTCTTTGTAAGATTTTAACCGTCCATTAGTTATAAGATTAATATAAAGAAGGTGAGAAAATATGATTTAAATAATAAAATCTACTTTCTCTTAAAAATTAATTAAACTTTGAAAATAGTTGGTGATTTCGCATGTATCAATATAGTAGACATCCTGCTTCATCTCCAGTTCAAGAAACATATATATTTATGAGACCTATTAATCTTAAATACAAATTTTTTTATAAGTAATTTTGCATCGTATAAAATTGGAAGAATATATGTTGGGGGCAGTGCACGGGTAAATATATAGCGACTTACCTCTACATTTCTTTCCAGCATATCTTTTCTGGATGTTGCACCGCTTTGGAATAGTGATGGCAATCTCGGGTTTGACCCCAGCCTGCTTTACCACAGGTGACAGCCAAACAGCGCAAAGACAATTGGGCGAGGTTTTCAGCAGGTCTTCAACTTTGGTGCAACATGCCGCTGGAACTTCGATCGTGGCATTCTTGCCAGCATCCTGGCAAGGCAACAAACTAAGCGCCTCTTGCCAAATCGGGGTGTCCCCACAGTCTCCTTCTGCGTCAATTTCCCGAATGAAGACCTTGGAAGAAAGCACGAACGGGAAAACCACAAGGCATGTTTTAATGTCGGAGGTCACCATCGGCTACTTTGGACTTGAGATAGGTTTCGGTTGTGGCTTCGTATATACAAGAGGTAATATTATGTTGTGAATTAGTAATTGGAAGGCTGAACGAACATTAGAAGAATTGGTGGCTGTAAATCTCTTCCCCTACCTAATTTACTTAATAAGAACCGGATTTCAAGAAGATTTCGATCGCTTTGCTACTTTTCCTCAAAGGGAATGCCAAATTTCAACTAGCCCAGTGATATCACACCACAATTTGGGCGGAGTCAAAATGCTGCAGTAAGGACTGAAGTCCTGTCCCCATCGATTTCGACACTGCAGCCATCCCACTTGGTGTTGGGTCTTCTTTCGTGGGCGGAATAATAATAATACAACGGAATGAGTAGTAAAAACTCTCTAAAGGGACGGACTAAATAATACAATTAAAGAACTAAATAAAATAAAATAATAATAATAATAATTAAATCCGATATAAAACGTCTACAATAAGACTAAACAACCAAAAAAATTTCCCATAAATTTCATTTCCAAAGCACATTTCGTGAAGAATTAAAAACAACCAAAAAGATTTCCCTTTAAAAGAAAGGAACAGCCAAAAAGATTATTAAAATATGTATTCTTATAACAAGCTGCAACTAAAATAAAACCAATACCTCCTTTGACAAAGATTATGAATGATTTATTTAGCAATATATGATTATTGAAACTTGATAATATTTATTAGATAGATAAACTCATAATCAATATACATAATATAAATCATACCCATTATCTTCTTCAAATATCGTATTCGTGAAAATACCATTAAATATTCTATGGAGATATTAGTATCTTCCAAAATCTCGCTTTGTTAACCCTAGAGTTAGGGTTGTCATTTCACCAGTTTCTTAGATAGGATAGAATAAATGGCCACACTTTACCTTGTCATATTTTCTAGGGAAAAATACATTTTTCGCTCACCGACTATGGGGGTATTAACACTTTGCACCCCATATTATCAAGTTGGTGACATTATGCACCCCTTTTACCCTTTATCATATGAGCATCAAACATGATAGGTTTGAAACCTTCTGAAAATTCTCATTTTTCCCTTTATTATTCTCTTTCAAACATATGCTAACCCTTCCAACATCCTCGCGTGAAGATCAATGGAATTAATTTCATCAGCTGAGACCATATATCTTACTAGACCATGATGGCATCACAAGGATACAACTCTTGCAGCCTTTTCATTAATCTGTCATGCTGCACTCGTAGCCACCTCAGCACTCTCCTAGCACGGTGGCACATCTCAGGGTCATACCAAGAGTA
Organism: Morella rubra; assembly: GCA_003952965.2. Taxonomy (NCBI): domain Eukaryota; kingdom Viridiplantae; phylum Streptophyta; class Magnoliopsida; order Fagales; family Myricaceae; genus Morella; species Morella rubra. Next base: position 10,831,346 of record CM025855.1, on the reverse strand, counting down.
CCCACAAGATTTGTCGAACTACACCATAAAAACAAGTTACTTGGTCACTGAATAGATGGATGTCATTTTATATTTACTCATAAATTACCTTCTAATTAACGCAGATAAAAAATGATGTCCGAAATTCAATGAATGATGTCTTCAAAGATCAACTCCACAGTAACAATTTCGACTTGGCAATGTCGATGAGTTCAGTGGTATTCTAGAGCTAGCATTATTGCTTGAAGGGGATGTCTCTCTAAACACTAACAAAAAGTGACCGACATTCAAACCGCAACATCTTTACCATTATTTCATATACATAAAATCAAGGATTTGAATCTTAGATTCCCCAATCGATCTAAAAATGAAGAGCAGTCTACCACTGGGAACCGCATTGCTTTAGGAAAAGATTTAAACATCGAATAACCAAGGATAACCAAGCAACTGTTAGTGGGATAATTACTTTCTTGTGAAAGCGTCATTATGAAACGCAAAAAATTGTCAGTGAGCTTCACAAAAAGTTCCATGTATATGCTCACTTGCTTCAAAAAATGAGTTAAAGAGCCACTATTGTGCTTGGTTGTAGTCTAATGGATGCAGACTCTACTTTGGAAGTAAAATAATGACATATGAGGGAGAGTTTATCCGTACATTTCAGTATGTTCTTTGTTGTCTCAACAATCACCTCAAAATGCTAATCTTCCAAATGAATGGCACAAATAAGTTAAATTTAGCTTTGTTGGAGGCTTATAGTTCTTTGCAGTTGAAGTCCGCAAAAATTGGGTAAAAATTCAAACTTCCACTTATAGTTGGCTTAATTTTTGAGGTATCACAACAAGCCATTGTTAGTATGAACAAATATAATATTCGAGGAAGTTAGTGTCGTCAGGTAATATAATATAATAATCCTCTTCCTTTTAATAAAACTAAATATCACACATTTTTACTCTCATGTTTTTATCTAGCTAAACGTTCTTAATTTGATGTTTGTATCTCTATTTTTTACATGTGTTTCAGCCAATACTCGTGATAAGGATCAAGCATCCAGCAAAAAATGGGAAAGAAACAGGAAGAACTTCAAGACAGAGGAACTTCCAGAAGGTGATAAATATGCTAACTTTTGAGATGATGAGTGTGCGTATAAGTATGAGGATGACTTTTCAAGAAGGAAGGTAATGAGGGGAACAATCAAAGTTTCCTTACTAACAAAAATTGAACTTATCAAAAAGTATACAAGATATGATTGCTCAGGGTTTTTGATAAAGAGTAAAATTGGTCAGCCACAGGAACTTAAGATTCCATTTCTATTCCCCCTACTAAGCATTAGCTTCAAATCAGTTCAACTAAAAAAATTTAAATATATTGGACAAAGCAAGGATACACGAAATTAGGATTTTTAGGTGTAGACCTGTAGACAACATTGAAGATAAGATTCTAGATTTAGGGTGTGTTTGATTGTTAAAATTTTGGAAAGGTTAAAATTTTAGAGTATTGGATTGGTGAAAAAGTGAAGAGAGAGATGATTTTTAATATTTATTATAGTAAAAAGTAATGATGTGATGGGAGAGAGAGATTATATTATAATTTTTTATTGCGTTAAAATTTTAGAAAGTGTAAAATTTTACACTTCAAACACACCCTTAATTGGTTATCCTGCAATGTCTAAGCAACCAAACATCATAGCTAGAAGTCTCCAGCTATAAAATTGTGAATTGACATGCGGGTTTTCATACAAAGGAATCAACATTCACTATCATCTTTTCCTGAGAATCAACCAACCAACATAGCGTACCAAAATTAAGAAAGTGTGATGTGGTGTGTTCCTCGTGCATTATTATTTTATATGGGTCAAGAGAAAAAGAATACTACGATATATAGTAGATTTAAAAATTTATTTTTTGCTCATTTGGCTATTCTATCAGAGAAAGCTCAAATTCCCCTTCAACTAAAACCCATAAAATCAGTAAATAAAAAAGAAAAAAGGAAAAATTGGAAAGTACCCTGGTCTAGAAAGGATATCCTTGAGTGCAGTTTCTTCAGTGATTTCTTCTAACCAAAACCAAAAAATAGAGCAATGGGTGGGATTTGAGGTATTTCAAAATGGATGGGATTTGGGGATTTTGAAATGGGTTCAAAATGGGCGGGATTTAGGGCATTTTGAAATAGGTTTGAAAAACGTGTTGGACTAGTTTTGAAATAAGCCTATGAAATTGGTTAAAAAAGAAGCGTCGTAGCAGTTGGAGTAGTGATTGCTCATAAATTTTTTTTGTCTAACTAATACGCTATGGAGAGCAAAAAGGGGGGCTTGGGTTGCACCTGGTCGAGTTAGCCAAGAGCCAAATCGAGGTAGCACGGGTCAGGCCTAGTTAAATGAGGTGGCGGCCTGTAGGGCTTTGGATTTGAGAGATTGAATTCAGAACGTAGGTGTGTATGTGTCTACACTCGTACGGTCTAGTTTGAATCCAAACTCATCTAGGCATTAGAACTATGTCAAAGTTGAATGTTGATTTAGTTGCTATGGTGGCATATAGGCTGTTGAAAGAGGGTAATAGCTTGTGGGTGAATCGTTTTAAGAGTCGGTACGTTAAGGAAGGCAATTTCTAGAATGTTTAGTAGCTTATGGGAGCTAAAGATCAATGAAAGGTTAAAAATCCTCTTATGGAAGGTTGCTTTGGATATTCTTGTAACGAAGGGTAATGAAGCACAAACAGTAGGAAGTCGGGTGGAGGATGAGCACTACTACAGCTGCAGTAGAAGAGTTCAAGAAACTACAAAGCACCTATTCTTAGAGTGCTCTTTTGCAAAAATTATTTGGTGAGAATCCTCGTGGCCCATGGACTCCCTAGTTCTAGTGTAACAAACTTAAAGGGAGTGGAACAAATAATTATCAATCCCTGTAGGTTAATGGGAATCCTGTTGGTAGAAAAGCACCACTTCTAGATCTTCATAACTAACATGGTGGAGTTGATTTGGTTGAGCAAGAATAGGAAGGTCCATGAAGGTCACCACACTAAAATCCTCCCACTAGTTGACAGGATAAGGAAGATTAGCGCAGAGCAAATGGCAGCATGGTGTAAAAAGCTCACCGAGGGTAACCAAATTTGGCAACCTCCTCTTGTGGATAGAATCAAAGTCAATACATAAGTGGTTCTGAGGGAAGGGTATGCTGCACCTGCAGTGAGGAACAACAAGGGTGAGGTGGCAAGAGCCACAGTAGAAAAGGTGTCAGCAGCTAGTCCTTTGGTGGGAGAATTGGAGATTGCTTGGCTAGGGGTAAGAGAAGTAGGGAGACAAGACTTTAGGAAGGTGATTCTAGAATGCGACTCAGAGCAAGTAATAAGGGAAGTAATGGACTTTCCAAGAAGTAATGAATGGAGAATTAGGAACATGGTTGTCAGCCTACAACAACAGTTTAATCTCTTGGAATGGTGGAGGACTCAACATGATAAGGAAGATTTGACTCATCAATTAGCAAGCACATAGGGCACTGCCAAGCTCTTGCCTGTGGGTCATCTCGCTTAATTATTTTGAGCAATTTTCTGATCTCATTTGGCTATATGTGGGTAAGGACTCCTTAAAAGTTTGCTCGCGGAATAATTGTTACAGATTTTCTTCTTTGATCTTCGAGAAAATCTTCAAGAAATATTTTTAGCAGCCCAAATGTTCTGTCTCCTTCCTCTTCACACCTCACAGCTCTCACAAGGTTTCTCAAAGTTCTAATGGCCAACTATCTTGAAAAACTATCTTTTGTCTTTTTCTGAATCCTAGCTGTGATATGGTGTGAGATCTTTAGGGATTTCAGATCTCGGCTGTAGGATCACATGAAAAATGAGATTGATTTGAAAATTTTCTTTTACTAACGATTACTTACTCTTTCTATAAGTTGTGATCATGTTCATTAACATACCACAATTGACTCCCAAGAAGATGAGATTGATTTGTAAAATTTCTTTTACTAACGATTACTTACTTATCTATCCTTCACCACACTACATTCCACATGAGCCAATAGAATCAAAATAATATCACTGATTAAATCCCTAACTCATATAATTTTTAATTCCAATCTGTAACCTATTGGACTCCTACATTGCTTCCAAAACAATTTCATGAAGGCCAGTAATTTTTCAGAGTCCAACCCTTTACAGATATAATGAATATACTGTCTCAATAAGAGACTGGTGGATTCCTTGTTGAACATTTACGTAAACCAATTTATCATATACAATACCTAACGTTGTTTGGAATATTTTACCTAGAAAGATCATCACCAAATGACTCGATCAAAGTACAAATACACAACAAACAGTCCTGGATAAACCGCTCAGGTCTAAGGATACCATAAGCTAATTGTGCTGAATACCATTCTCACTATCAATGATGAGAGAATGTTGATGTAAATTAGCATAATTCCCATGGGCAAAACAATATTTTCAATAAATGTATTTTCATTTTAGAATGTATAAAGCAACTTGGCTGATCTATGGAGGTTCTGTAGGCTTGAAGAATTTGGAAAAAGCTACTAGAAGGGTGTCTTGAGGATCTAGAAGGTCTGAAGTGTTTTGGAGTATTTCTGTTGGTATGGTCAGCCTATAGTCAAATCGAGGTTAGCCTGGCAGACTTTTTAACAGAATTTGTTTTAAGTCTTGAAACTTCGCCCAAACCTCCTGTTTTATTCCTTTTACCTTCCTACCCCTACCTAAACATATATAAACCTATTCCTAAGCCTCAACCATTTTTTACGTATATTGAAATAACTTACCTCTCAAAAATCCTCTCTAGACCATTTGTACTTAGTTTCTCTCTCTAAGCCAAAGCACGTTCTATTCCTTGATCTGATTGTTGGAGAGAATTGTTTCTTCCCTCTGGTGGAAGATCGATGTTGTAGGATATCAATTGAAGAAGAATCGATAAGTCCTATGTGTTTCTAAGAAGAACATATCACCAAGACTCAAGTTTTCTTGCAAGATTTCAAGAAAGGTTACTGCTGAAATGAGACTATTGAAAGGCTGACGCGATTGTCAGTATCCGCTGAAGAATAGATTGGAGTTTCTGGTCATTGATTGTGTGCTAGGCATCAGCCTAAGAAGGGTTCTTAGGTGACTTTTCAAAGAGTGGGGGATCTGAAAATTGTAGGGGTTTTTGCTTTGATCACTATCTTGTAAAGTCTGGACATTCTTAGTGGACCAATTGGTGTGGCCTACATCCGGAGTGTTTGAGAAAGATTATCTCATTAGATTTTCACTTCGTAATCAAAATTATGTGTCTTCTTTGTCTTGGTTACTTGCTGATATTGCTTGTGTTGTTCTTGTGATTTTGTGAAATATCTTTAGTCATCTTGATTGTTATTTGAACATCTAGTATCTCAGTTAATCAATTTTAGAGATGAAGATATTTCTGTTTTCAGTGATGTTGCTATAAAATGGTTGATAAACTGTGTTGCTGTAAAATTGTTGTACCACTAAGATTTTACAAGTTTGGAGTTTTCAATAGACTGAAAATTGTAGTGATATTTTTCTGTGAAAGGAAAAAGGATTGTTCAATTTTTAAATACCTATTCACCCCCCTCTAGGTATAGTATTGAGTCTAAAGTTTCTTTTCGATTGTTATTAGAGCCTAACAACACTCCTTGACCCTTTGTTGTTGTCATGTACAAGAGTCAATCTCTGTCCATTCCTCCCTATTTTGACGGGAGTAACTATGCCTCTTGGAAGGTTCGGATGAGGGCTTTCTTGAAGTCCTTAGATGAACGAGTATGACACTCAATTGAAAAAGGATAATCTAGACCTATGACTAGTGCTAGTGTTAGTGAAACCGAAACTATACTTGCTTGTCCTAAGGATATTAGTTTGTGGTTTAAAGATGAAATGAATAAATATACATGTAATAGCCGTGCTTTACATGCTATCTTTATGAGTATTTCAGTTGATGAATTCAAACGTATTTCTGTGTGAAGTTGCTAAAGATACTTCGGAAATCTTTGAGACCACACATGAAAGAACAAAGGTCGTGAAGAATTAAAAGCTTGAAATGCTTGCTACAAGATTTGAAGAAATCTGCATGAAAAAAGATGAGTCATTCGATGAGTTTTATGGTAAGCTTAGTGATATTGTAAATTCTACTTATAACCTAGGAGAGAAAATTTTCTAAACTAGAGTTGTAAGAAAAGTTTTAAGATCTTTAACAAAAAAATTTAGAGGTAAAGTTACAGCTATAGAGGAGAGCAAAGACTTAGAAAAAATAAAGATTGAAGAACTTGTAGGTTCCTTGAACACGTATGAAGTTTCATTACTTAAATAGAAAAAATCTATGTCAGTTGCTTTAAAATCTTTTGCTGATGATATATCTGAAGTGTCTGATGATTCTATGGATGATGATGATATTGCCTTATTTGTTAGAAGATTTAGAAAAACTTTAAAATTTAAAAAGGGAAATAAGTGGAAGAAACCACTTCCGTCTTCTTCTAAACTTGCTGGAAAACCAGGCTGGAAATCAAAAGAAAAAGGTGAAAAATGTGAGTTTAAAGATTTCAAGAAGAAAAGTACTCAAAGAGCTTCAATGCCATGGCTGCAAAGGTTATAGACATTTCAAAGCGGACTGCCCGACTTTTCTTAAATCAAAAGGTAAAGCTATGAATACCTCCTTAACAGATTTGGATTCACTTTTGTCTTCTAGTAATGATGAATCCGAAGGTAAGGTTAATTACATTTCTTTTACATCTTCTATTAATAGCATTTGAAATATTAGTTTAGATGATGATGATCTATTGGATGAAGATATTGATGTTGATAAACCTCTTCAAATTGCTTATAATAATTTGTTTGAAGAAAGTCTTAAGTAAAAAAGGGAGAATCTTGCATCTTCTAAGAAGCTTAAGAACATTGAAATAGAAAAAGGAGACTTGTTGACTAAATGTGTGAGCAATCTGGTTTAATTGATAATCTAAAAAGTTGTAATGCATCTCTAGAACTTAAGGTAAAGAACCTAAAAATGGAACTAGAGAAATCTATGTCACAACTTCAATATTTTTCTAATGGTACAAAGAAACTTGACAAAATGTTAAGTTTAGGAATTCCTGCCAGTGATAAACATGGATTAGGATTTAAACATTCTAATTCTAATGCATTTATTACTAATAAAACTATTTTTGTACCTATTGTTATTAAAGAAAAAATTCCAGAGGTCAACAGTCAGCCTAAGGTGAGTCTACAGTCAGCCATTTGTGGTAAGAACACTGTTCAAAGCTCTTATGTCAGTTCCAGATCCGTCCCCACTTGTTTCTATTGTGGAAAAAGAGTCATGTGAATCAAATGCTTTAAATTGAAATCTAGTGAAACTAAGTTTTCGAAACCATTTTCAAATTTAGCTTTTGATAAACTAATTTATCAAGTTTCTAATTTGTCCAAACAAGTTGAATTCATATGTAAGAAAATGGATTTAAGTTCCAAGAATTTAACTTCTTCGAAAAAGGTTTGGGTTAAAAAGAACACCACTATGTGTCTTGTTGCATATGTTGTTTCAAAGCCAAAAATAACTTTGTTTGGTATCTTGACAGTGGGTGCTCTAGGCACATGAGTGGTGACAAGTTGGCACGGTTACATTTGGAGATGGTGGTAAAGCGTCTATTGTTGGAAAAAGAACAATAGAACTACCCAGCTGTCCACCATTTAAAGATGTTCTATTTGTTCAAGGTTTGAAGGCAAACCTTCTTAGCATAAGCCAAATTTGCGATTCAGATTTTGAGGTAAAGTTCAAGAAGGATTTATGCTATGTTTTAAATTCAGATGGTAATCCTATTATTAAAGGTGTTAGAACTGATGATAATTGCTATGGTATTACTATTGATGATAGCAATATAAAGTGTAATAGTGCCAAACTTGATGAGACTCATTTGGCATCAAAGAATTGGCCATTTGAATTATAGATATCTCTCTAAGGTTTCTAATTTGGTAGATGGTGTACCAAAATTTGATGTTATCAAGAATAAGGTATGTGGACCATGCTAACTAGGAAAACAAATAAGAACTAGTCACAAAAAGACATTTGGTGTCTTGACTAAGAGATGTTTAGAGTTGTTACACATGGACTTAATGAGACCATCTAGAACCAAAACCTTGGCCGGAAAAAGGTATATTTTAGTTGTAGTTGATGATTTTTCTAGATTTACAAGGATTCATTTGCTTAGAGATAAATTTGAAACTTTTGAATATGTTATAAATTTATGTAAGAGAATACAAATGAGAAATCAAACTCTATCATAAGGATTAGAAGTGATCATGGTAAGGAGTTTGAAAATTCATCATTTGACAATTTTTGTGTTGAGGAAGGTATTCATCAGGAGTTTTCAGCACCCATTACACCACAGCAAAAAAAGTTGTGGAAAGGAAAAATCGTGTCCTCCAAGAGATGGCAAGAGTGATGATGCAGGTAAAAATCTTGCACAATATTTTTGCGAGAAGCTGTAAGTACTTCTTGTTATATTGTTAATAGAGTTTATCTTAGACCTAACACAAAAATGACTCCCTATGAAATATGGAAGGGAAAGAAACCTACTGTTAAATACTTTAGAGTATTTGGCAGCAAGTGTTTTATACTTAGAGATAGAGAAAACTTAGCAAAGTTTGACTCTAGAAGTGATGAAGGAATTTTTCTAGGATATTCAGCAACTAGTCGAGCATATAGAGTTTTTAATTTATGTACTCATACTATTGTTGAATCTATAAATGTTGTAGTAGATGATGACATAAGTGATTCTGTAAATGTTGAGACTATAGATTCTATTCTTGTTCATAATCAAAATGAAAAAGAATTAGAATCTGAAAATGTAATCTCTGAAATTCAAAAATCCCCGATTATAGAAAAATCAGTGGAGACTCCTGGCAAAGAACCTTATTCTAGGATTAAAGTTAATCAACCCAAAGACAATATTATAGTTGATGTAAATGAAGGTATGAGACTAAGGAAAAGAGTCTTAAGTCATTTATCTTTATCTTTATATGTTTCTATAATTGAACCCAAGAAAGTAGAAGATGCTTTGAATGATGATTTTTGGATTAATGCAATGCATGAGGAACTTAACCAATTCATTCGAAATGATGTTTGGACTTTGGTTCCAAGACCTTCTGATGTTAATGTAATTGGTACTAAGTGGATGTTTAAGAACAAGACCAACGATAATGGAGTGATCATTCGAAACAAAGCTAGATTGGTAGCTCAAGGCTACACACAAGTAGAGGGAATAGATTTTGACTAAACATTTGCTCCGGTGCAAGGTTAGAATCTATCCGAATCCTTCTAGTATTTTCTTGTTATATGGGATTTAAATTATACCAAATGGATTTAAAAGTACTTTTTAAAATGGTATCTTAAATGAAGATACGTTTGTGGAACAGCCCAAAGGATTTGTTGATCCTAAATTCCCTAATCATGTTTTTAAATTGAAAAATGCCCTCTATGGATTAAAGCAAGCTCACAAGCTTGGTATGAGAGATTATCATCTTATTTACTAGAGAATGGTTTCTCTAGAGGAGTTGCAGATCGCACACTCTTTATGAAGAAAATAAATGACAACATTACTATAGCTCGAATATATGTGGATGATGTTGCCCTTGGTTCACCTACTGATGCACATGCTTTAAAATTTGTTGATGTTATGAAAAGTGAATTTGAAATGAGCATGGTTGGTGAGCTTAATTATTTTCTTAGTTTACAAAATAAACAATGTGATAAAGGCTTGTATATCTCTCAATTGAAATATGCTAAGGACCTTATTAAAAAGTTTGGTGTTGAAAATTCTAAAATTACTAGAACTCCTATGAGTACTAGTTTAAAATTAGATATAGATATTTTTGGAAAATCTGTTGATCAAAATATGTATAGGAGCATGATAGGTAGCTTGTTATATCAAACAGTAGCCGACCTGATTTATCATTCAGTGTTGGTGTGTGTGCTAGATATCAAGCTAATCCAAAAGAATCTCATTTAAATGCTGTAAAAAGAATTATTAGGTATGTAAATGGGACGATTCCATATGGTATCTAGTATTCGGAAGACTCAAATGTGAGTCTAGTTGGACATGTAAATGCTGATTGGTATCTGGTATCTGAAAGTCTCCAACTTGGTTAATTCTAGCTTTAGCTTAGGTGAGAAGATGCCTGAATCTAAAGTAGTTCGTAAAGTCTTGAGGTCATTACTAGAGAGGTTTAGACCTAAGATGACAACTATTGAAGAGAGCAAGATCTTAGATTTTATCAAGCTTGACTAACTTGTAGGTTCTCTTCAAAAACTACAAAATGACTTTTCCAGCGACAAAGAAGGAAAATCCGTCGCTTTGAATACAATAGAAGAGGATTCGGGTTCTGAAGACGACCTATTTGATGAAGATGACATGGATTTATTCGTTAAAAAATTCAAGAAAGTATTTAAGTTTAAGAAGGGCAGAAATTGGAAAGGCCAGAAATCTAACTCGAAACCCCTTAGTAAACTAAGTAGGAAGTGTTGGCTTTTGTTCACAATCGATATTTTGATGATTTCAATAAATTGATTAAGTTTACAAAATGGACATCTTCAAAGACAAAGACATTTTTATCAAAGAGCCAAAGACAAGAAGATTGAAGATCAAGAAGATGCAATGAGCTCAAAAGTGAAGATTCAAGACCATAGGGTATAACCTTGTAACTCTTAGTTTCACTTTTGACAAGGATTTGAATCACACACTTGCATATTTTTCAAACCGTGCATAATCTTCTTATCACAAGTTTGACAACCAAAATGCGCTTTAAATGTTTTCAAATCATCCCTATATAAACTCCCAAGCCTTGGTTATACTTTTGGGAAGTTGGTTTTTGAAGGAGATTTCAAAAATGTCAAAAATGGACTTTTAATTGTAGTGGTCTATGAAAACGATTTATAGCTGTCGACCGCTATATGAAGCAGATGATGAGACAAAATTTGACAGCATTCAAATTTTATGACCGTTGAGCAATGGCTAGTTGAAGCGGTCGACCGGTACATGAAGCGTTGACCGGTACAACGGTAAAATTGTCAAATCGACCCATAACGGCTATAAACGGCTAGTTTTCTCATGTGGCCTATAAAAAGACCTTCCTATTGTCTCTAAACAATAGAGGTCGACCACATATCATTTACATAGCTTGAGAAATATCTTAAACCTTCCTATTCCATATTTCTCATATCATTCACACAAATTACACTTTCTTATCCTTGTCATTGTGTGAATCAAAGAGATAGAGCTTTCCATTTTCATATCCACTCTTTGAGAGAGTTTGTTCTTGTAAACTTCATATCCAAAAGAGGTGATTCCTTTAGTGAGGTTGTTCACTAAAGAAGAAGCTTAGAGAGGGTATATCTCAAGCTTGGTTGGGTTGTAAATGTTGAGCCCAAGAAAACACTTGTACGGTTCTCTAGCACCGGAAGCTAGTGTGTACACTATTTGAAGATAGTGGGAAAACCTCAAGGCTCGGTGAAGGAGCTTGAGGGGTGGATGTAGGCGGGTTTGCCGAACCACCTAAAAATCACGTGTTTGCTTCTCTATCCCTACTCTTTACATTTAGCACTTATTTACTTGTTGCTTTAATATACTTGTGCTAAATTATCCTTTACTTTGCAAACACGGTTTTGGGGGTTAAAAGCGAAAAAGTTTGGAAACCCAATTCACCCCCGCTCTTGGGTTGCCTTAATCCTTGGACTCACAGGAAGAACGATGACCAAAGGGATAAACCTGAAAAGAGTGAGTTCAAAAAGAAGCAAGAACAAGGGCTACAATGTCACGGGTGCAAAGGCTTTGGACACTTTAGAGCTGAATGTCCTACCTACTTGAAATCGAAAGGGAAGAACGCTCTGAAGACTTCACTTTCAGATTCTAATTTAGAGTCAAACTCCTTAGACCTTGAAAGCTCGAATAATGATAAGGTAAATTTTGTTGCATTCACATCTTCCATTAAAACTGATGAGTTTATTGATTTTGATGATGCAGAAGAAATCATCATGAAGATGTTGATTAACTTGAATGTCTAAAAGAGTCTTATCAAGAATTATATGCGGAAAGCATTAAAGTTAAGAAGGAGAATGCCTTGACTCTTAAGAAGAATATTTCTGTTGAAAAAGAGAGAGATGAGTTAGCTGGAAAATTAGTAGAGAAAAGTACTATGGTTCAAGAGCTTATTGTTAAGAACACTTCTCTAGAAGATTTTTTTTGAACTAACAAAGGAGTTGGACCAAGCTAATGAACAGCTGAAGAAATTTTGAAGTGGAACCAGCAAACTTGATAAGATGTTAAGTATAGGACACTCGGATGGAAATAAAAGAGGATTGGGTTTTAAAAATACTACTTTAGCCCCCATATCCTCAAACAAGGTGATCTTTGTGCCAGCCACTCAGAAATTCAAAGTCCACCCACACTTTAAAAGAAGGTAAACGAGGTAGTCACCTCAAAAAGTTCTGCTTTATCTAAGACTAAATTTTTTCAGATTTATTTCTAAGTGTTTTCATTGTGGTAAAATTTGTCATACCAAGCCCAAATGTTTTGATCTTTTGAGAAATGGAAATAGACATGCTTCTTTATTTTCAAATGATGTATCAAAGTCTGAATTTGATAAGTTGATAATTCAAGTAAGTATGTTATCTCAAAAAATTCAGCTTATAAACCAAAAGCCAAGCCCTGTTAATAATCAAAAGATGATATGGAGAAAGAAAGAGACTAACACTTGTTTTGAAGCACATATTGCCTTAAAGGCAAAGAACAGTTTTACTTGAGACCTTGACAGCAGTTGCTCCAAACACATGTGTGGAGACAAAAGCCTTTTTATAACTCTCAAGCAAAACCCAAGACCCTTTCGCAATTGTTTTGCCTTGTAATACAATTTTGGTAAAGTCTCTCCCTCGGGCAACGCCTCCTTCATTAACTGTAACACCATATCAAATGCCTTAATCGATACTTATTCTCCAACTTCACATGCAACAGTCAGACCGTAAATGACAACTTACTAAACTTAGTACATCCAGGATACAATTCACGTTCCGCCTCTTCCCATAACTTATCAAATAGTGTTGAAGCCTTTGGTCCCGAAGTGGGGGTTTCCCTAATATCAGGGTTCTTCGTTTCAACCCCTGCCACCCTACTTTCTAACCCCGCACGAATATTGGTTCACACTCCTCCATCCCATCAGAGCTATCTCTATCTAAATCCTCGTCAGTATGTGGCAAGCTCGCATCAGACTCTTGACTCAGATTTGAAGCAAGTTGAATACCCTCCCCATGAAATACCCATAACATATAGCTCACATCAAACCCATTAATGTATATATGATCTTCCATTTTATCCAACAGTTGAAACACTACATTTTTACATTTCTGACATGGATGTCTGATCTGACCCCGAGAGTCTACACAACAAGCAGCCATACGGACAAATCCACGGACCCCCTCCGCATACTTTTCACCAAACCGATTTTTCTCGTAAACTCAACTCTTATCGATCGCCACCAATCTAAAAAAATACACGAATTAAGTAACTCATAAACCCAATCATTGGAATGTGACATTTATGCCCAGCTGATAGGTCCTATCCCATTCAAGATTGTGAATTCGGAGTTGAACGTCAGTTCGACTTGCGTCCATCCATACCTGGAAAAAATTTGGCAGCATCTCCCCCCAGTCCCCAAGTACACGCACTAGCGTTGGGGGTAACGTCATCAACGATAGCTACATGACGTTATATACCAATGCTAGTAGTATACCCAGAAGACAAAAGGATAGATGATACCGAACTTCCTCCAAGACTGGACAAGACACAAGTACTGAACTCGTCCAACGACGAATACACAATCTCAAACTGTCCATATTTTGGACAATTCAAGGGTTATTATACGATAAACGCATATTTATCGCGTCCTAACCCTTGAACGGGTCTAAGGGTACACACGTTATATCCCAAAAATATAACTCAAACATAACAATTCAAAAACACTGAAATATTCATCCTCCATGCTTCTCAAACTACATAATTTATTTCTAGAACTCAAGCACTTCAATAATCAAATATGTAAACAAATATAAATGCTACACATCATTAATAATTTGCAACCTGCGTGAAACACCGATCGATCGATAAACATGTGATCGATTGGTATTAATAGACAACCGATCGTCATACAACCATCTCGAAGATGATCGATCGTTTAAAACATAACGATCAATCGGTTATATACCATCAAACCTCAATTACCCAGATCGATAAAACCATGCAAACCCTCCCCACACACTCAAATTCGCACCCAAAGTACTCCCAAATTATCCTCATTCAATACTCATTCCAATGTACATATTAAAAACATCCTAATAAGCTCTAATCATCACAAATCATATCCACAATACCCAAAATACCCAAATCAAAATAATCATCAAATAACCAACCAAATCATTCATAAATCATAATGTAAGTAGAGTATATTACCTCTTGCACGAAATCAACACCAAAACGAACTAAATCTCTACCCAAACCTCACAAATTTTGCCCAAAATTTTCAATATTCACTTAGTTAAAAAACCAATGAATTTGAGCTTGGGCTTTCTCTTAATCTATTTTAAAAACTCTCTCAACTAAAAGGATGGTATTTAGGCTAAATTTAGGAGGGAAATAGCTCATTGCCACAAGCCTTCGCTCTCTTCGTTGCCATGAGTGTGTTTTGCACTTCACCCACAGCGTTAGAGCATTTTGGCATTTCAAGCACGATAAACACCGATCGATTGGCCACAGAAGAGATTGATCGCCTAGTTAGCTTCAAAATTCCCGTAAAGTTTTTGAACCAATCAATCGCCACAATTATGACGATCGATTGTTTAACGAATTCAAAACGACAACGGACGATAGCGATCGATCGTCAGTAATATACGATCGATCGTCTTAAAACATTAAATGACACAGTCCTTAACCAATCGATCGGTTACATACCGATTGATCGTAATATCTAATTATTAAAAAAATAACTTTTAACAAGACAAATGACTTAATTATTAAAATTATTTTACTTAACATGTACTAATAATTATAATCATGTGTTAAATAAGTTTTATATCACTAGTTTATGACATCTTAGTACATTGCTCATACTAACTCTTACAAATGTTTATTTGATTTAACATGTACAACTTGTACATGCTTTCCTAAATATTAATAAAGTATATTTGATATGTTTTTATGTAATCTAAATATATCTAACATACTTTGTTAATATATATTTTGTCTTTTTAATTATTTAAGCACACATTATTCATCACAAATGTTTAATCACGATACCGATCGATCAGAACAAAAAGACTGATCGATCGAATTATTTATTTGAGTTTTCATCACGGAACGATCGATCCATACTAATTATAAATGGATGTGTTAATCCTTTATATCACTCAGCCATCTCGAGTGCGACCGACGTCGGTACATTTCATGATATGTTTTTATGACTAACATACGTTAAGACTTAATCACATAATCAGATCGATTCGTTTAAAATCAAATCTTTAATGGATCGATCGATCTAATCGATGATGCATACTTAATCGATCAATGTTATCGATACGAAATCATTTCATTATAGACAATCGCTACATTTTAATGATCGATCGATCGTCTATTTTAACGATCTCGGTTAGAAATATCTAAATGACACCGTACATAAACGATCGATCACCTAAAACACCGATCGATCGATCTTAAACTTTAAAAAATTGAGTTTTATTTAAAATCTTATATTACTTGTGTGTATTTAAATTTTATTCAGATCGTATTTTATTTACTTGTTTAACTTTGCAATGTTTGTTAATTTTGCCATCAAAATGTTATTTTGGTCAATTAACGTATCTAAGTGTGTGGAAAAAAAATACAAATTAAAAACACATAAGCTGTAATCAAAGTCACTACATAGCCATAAATAAACATAAATATCATAAATACGTAAGTAAAAACCCAAATCTAAATAAACACATATGTCTGAAACAAATAAATAAAAACATAAATCAATGTATGTCCTAAATAGATAGTAAAAATATCATAAAAACATCAAGGCTGAACAGCATCACGGAAAGTCTCCATGTCATCAGGAATATATCTGGGAATCTTCTGTGGATCTGCCTCTGTCTTGAAATCATCCAGAGTCTTCTTGATTTCTTCCAGCTGTTCGTTGACCTTCGTCATATGAGCCACGACCGCCTTGTTGCACAAGTACGCAATTGTGCACTTTCAAAAGCTTCTCTTGATCATCCCGGAGCTCCTCACGTCCTTACTCAATTTATCCACCTCTCCTAAAGAGGCTGTAGAGCGGTCTTCACAGTCGCGCTGACACGGCTGTCAAGATCCGCAAATAGCTGGGCCACCCAAGGAGGAGGCACTGCAGGCGCTCCCATCTCAATAGGTGCCTCTAATCTGGTTGGTCTGGTGTCCTGTGATGCTCGTCCAGCCTCCTCTGCGGCCTTTGTGGCTCTATGAGCAAACCGTCGAGTCAAGCCCCCTCTTGCCCCTTGCGCTGGACAAGGTGAACTTGTTCAGCGCACTCTTGACGTTCTTACGAGTCTCCCCCTCACCAATCACGACACCCCACTGGATGAGGAACTGATCAGAAACACGCCGTCGGGAGGCTGTTATCCTTAATTCCCCAAGCGTCATCCATGATTAGCTCAAACATGTAGAGAGGGAAATCTATCCGCGTCTGCTGGCCTAGCAAGAGCATACACTGAGCTCTCGTGAACGGGGCACTCAGTGGAATGAGTTCTGCCATCGACATTTGCATCCAGATAAGGTGCAAAATCCGCCAAAACGTACTGAACTCACTCTACTTGATTATGTTGACCACCCCTACAAAGGTCTTCCTGGTCATTAGCGTCCACAGGTTCTGCTCTGATGTCCTCTGCACATTCGTCAGGGGTACCGCCGGGAAGCAGGGGGTCTCAGGCCAGGGGCAGTGTAAGAAATCGACAATGACGTTTGCCGAGAATAAGAACTGCATGCCTCACACTTTAGCTGCACCTCAGGTGCTCTATCTACTGAGACGAGTGCACAGAAGAAATCTTGCACAACTGTGTCCACACAAAACCCCTCAGTCCACGAGAGCTGATGAAGAAATCCCTGGTACTCGAAGAGCTGGTAGAGGGAGTGCTCCTCGTACAATAACTGGTCAAAATCAGAGAGCGTCACAGGACGCTTTTTGGCCACTGGCCGCCCCCTCAGGTACTCCATTCGCCTCTCCAAGGTCATCATTGGATCAGCGACTTCTTGCTCTTGGGACGATGATCCCGTCCTGGTCTCGTTGTGCGCGTGCGCTTAACTCCTGACATTTTATGTATGCTGCAAAAGTTGTATATAAATATGTGTTAATAAGTAATCACAATAACGTATTACTTAGTAAAAAAAGTAATCACAATCATAAAATTATTAATGAAGTTACATCAAAAAAGCGATCCATCGCCATCCAAAGCGATCGATCACTAAATATACCGATCGATTGTTTATGTATGTGATCGATCGAAAAATGAAAACGGTGCGTTTATGAAAACAACGATCGATCGTTAGTAATTAAGTGATCGATTGTGAATGGCGATCGATCAATCAATTTGACCGATCGAACACTAATGGTAAAATGATGCGTTTCAGTGCACAGACGATCGATCGTCCATGCAACCAAATGCACTGTATCACTAAGCGATCGATCGCCACAAAGCCGATTGATCACTAGTTAATCAAAACACTGCGCTTCACATTTAAGCTTACAGATCGATCGCTTAGGTGTAAACGATCGATCGATCACCACTTTTAGAAAGGATGACATACTATACGATTGATCGTCAATATAAACGATCGATCGATCCCGCATTGAAACGCATAGTTTAGAGGGACCAATCGAAATGCAGCGATCAATCCGTTAATTTAACCGATCGATCATTAGACTTGGCACCTACAAAGCGATTGATCAGTATGGGAATGAAAACACATAGACTTTACAAAACTCCAAAACAGGCCCAAAATCACCCAAAATTGATCCCAAAACAATCCTAAACTCTTAAAACATACATCAACAATAAAATAAATACATTTTATGAACCTAAATGGATGATATAGCAAATTAGAAAACGTAAACTAAAAATTCGTTTACAACCGCTTAATATTGCTTAAAAAATAATATAAGTACGTACCTTTGACGTAGAAGACAATGAAGGATGATTCCGCGCACTTTGGAGGACAATGCAGCATGAAATGGCTCCTTGAAATTTGAGAGGTTTCGTGAGATTTTATGGAGAGATAACCGGTAAAAATGACTTCGGCGGTTTCATATAATCCTTCACGCCGATCGATTGGTAGTTACGTGACAATCGATCACTATATTGTAACACGTGGCGTCTCTCCATTCGTTGAAAACTACGATCGATCGCCAACCCAGTCATCGAACGACGATTCAAAAAAGTGACAGTTACGCTTACCGATCGATCGTCATATCTTAGCGATCGATCAGTTATTTGAAAAACGTGGCAATCATTCATTTGTCCTATTGGTGATCGATCGTTGCATTTAACCGATCGATTGTCTCCTCATGCAATTGACAGTTTTGCGTACCGATCGATCGACGTTTTGCATTTGCAGACGGTTACTATACCGATCGATCGGTTCATAGGAACGATCGATCAGTTTTCAAAGCCACGTGGTTATTAATAATTGATCGATCGGTTGGAGTGACGATGTAAATTCGTCGTCTAAACTCTTTGCATTTAGTGACGGAGCATTTCATCACAGAAGGAACGATCGATCGGTATATAACCGATCGATCGGAGTGTGACAAAACTTTTCGTCACCAAAAAATTAACTTTTAGTGACAACAATTTTATTTCGTCACAAATAAAACCTTTAGTGACGAAAATTAGTTTTGTCATGAAAAATCCTTTTTTAGTGACGAAAATAGCATTTCGTCACGGAAAATTGGCTTTCAGTGACGAAATTCATTTCATCACCGAGAATTTCATCACTAAAAGTCAATTTTCTAGTAGTGAGAAGCATGATGAAAATCGGTTTTGAAAAAGGAGTCTAGGGCAACAAAAAGGTCAGATTGCGATTCATTTGGGGGATTCAACTATTTTCTCTGGCTTGCTGGACGATTTCTTTTGGGTTTTTCTTCCTGCCGTTCTTTTTCCTTTTAGATCTTACATTCTCTTTTGATTTTATATATTTCGACGTTGTAACTACGTACGTCAAGGCTTTTGCTGAAATTTAGTTCTCATTTCAATTATAAAGTTTATGCACTTCACATTTGTTGTTTTGCATTTTGTATCGACATTCTATTGCAATTTAGTTCTCATTTCAATTCAAAATTTTCTGCGTTAATTTTACGTTCTGTTTTTTTTTAGCAGTTCTGTTGCATTTTTTTTTTGTTTTGGAGAAAAAATACATTTTTTCGTCCCTTGACTATTAGGGTACTCACACTTTACACCCCAACCGTTAATTTAGACTGAAATTACTATTTTGGTTTAGGGAAATGACGAACTTACCCCATAGAAATATAATTATAAAAAAAATTATTAGGGTAAAATCATCATTTCCCTAAATCAAAATAACAATTTGGGTCCAAATGAATTGTTAGGAGGTGCAAAGTGTAAACGATTTGTAGTTGAGAGGTGAAATGCAACGAAATTGATTATGTGGACTTTTTTTATGGGTTTATCAAATTCCATACCGACATCAGACTGTTGTTTGAACAGAGAAATTGTTTAAACCAAATAATCATTTATCGGTCAAGGGAGGGATCGTCCACTAGATCTCGTTGGTGTCGAACCCTATATACATTTCGCAATAGCTAAAATCTTTGTTTTTTTTGTAGAAATACCTTGTGCAGAACGGCCACCATTCGTCGAATGACGTTTCGATAGTTTTTCTGGTGGAATTGAACAGACTTCATCTTGAGGACATTCTTCTCTTTCGGTTAGTTGGAAGAGGTAATGGTGGGATTTTCCCATTCCTCTGATTGCCCAGTCCCCGACCAAATCTTGGAGGATTCCCATTTGCTCCTCATTCAATTGATTTTTCAACCCAGTCATAATGTTGATGGCTACTTTTCTTGGGTCTCCTCCTTGGTGGTGATATACCAAAGCTGTTAAATATTTGGCCTTCGTATTTTCTCCCTTTGCCGACTCATAAAGGTAGTGTATTCCTTCTTCGATGGTGTCTTCCGAATGCAGCTTTCTCGCTTTTCCTCACGTGGACTTCGTTATTATTTTGGCAGTCGTAACACTAGT
This sequence comes from Morella rubra, assembly GCA_003952965.2. Lineage (NCBI taxonomy): Eukaryota > Viridiplantae > Streptophyta > Magnoliopsida > Fagales > Myricaceae > Morella > Morella rubra. The sequence goes on along the minus strand of CM025855.1, from coordinate 10,811,075 downwards.
CACTCAGAGCTTTCCACGCTTCAGTTGGTCGGAATGGTGGCTCGATATCTTCAATTTCTAACCTCTGATAGACCATGGTGGCATGAGCAGCATTGTTGAACTTCTTGGACACCGTGCAGACGTTTTGCCAATCCTTTATGTTGTCGTGAACCACCCAGCTGATGATTTTCGACTACATTTCTTCTGGTAAGGAGTTGTGATTTCATCTTTGAAGTGCCATTTTGAAAGGATATGTGCTGGTGTAATTTTTCTCCCTATCTTTTTTCTTCTTTCGATGATTAAACATATATCGAGAGGCAGATTCTTTGGCAGACATGGACAAATACAGAGTAGAAGGCTTGGATCAACATTTCAGCGAAGTTAAGTATATGCCTAAAATAGATGTCGGTGCCTACAGATTAGATCATGATCATGCCCTACCTAGTTTACGATTTTAATGTTTTCATTGTGTTTTTTTTACTGTATTTGAGTTTCTGTCAGGTTTTTTTTTTCCACTAGAAAATTAGGTTGTTATGTTTTGTTGTCTGTTATTGTTTTATCTTATTTTGTGTATTTTTGATGTTTTGTGATACTGGGATTAACCGGGGAAAGCGCGGGACACCTCGGGATCACCTCGGAATGGTTGGAATGAGAGAAATGGACACCTCGAGAATAGTAATGGGACCTCGGAAAGTGATAATCGGGATAGCACCTCGGGATAGTAATGAGACGTCGGGATAATGTATGGGTATCTCGGGATGTTTGTGGGAACGTCGGGAAAGCACTAAAAAATGCACTCTAACTCACACACTCGAATAGATAAGCTCACCACCCAAGTAGAACACAAAGGGATACAGAAATCACCACCCAATGTAATCCAACACGGGATACAGAGCAAGAACTCGCCACCTATCGGAATCCACCGAAGGATAAGAGTTTGTAGAAGAAATCTTTCTTCAAAGTAGCCTAAGGCTCAAGTTGTATAAACACTCAAAAATCTCCGTTTTCCTGTTTCCACTACAAGAGAAGGGTTTAAATAGCAAAGCTTGGAACAACCCTCCAAGCATGAGTAAATGAAAATTACATCTTCCAAAATATTAATTGAGACATAAAAGACTCTTAGGGAAATGAAAAGACATGTTGAAAATCAAAAGAACAAGCTAAAAATAGCAAACCCGTCCAAAATTCGTTGGACCTCAGAATTAGCTGCCAGCTTGACCTCCTTGGAGTAATTCAATCATAACTTCGTCTAGAAAACTCCAAATTGTACGCCATTTGATGCATTGGAAACTAGACTTGTAGAGCTTTCTAAACAAGTCATAACGTGAACAGAAAACCTTCGTGAATCATTCCAGTCTTTAATTTTAATTCGACCTTTTGTGCTGACCACACCTGTGTCATGCTCCCTTGGTTGGAAAAGACTCGACCTGAGGCTAACTCTTCATCTTCTTCTTCATGATATGGGGACAGGTCAGAAACATTAAAGGTTGCTGAAACTCCATATTCCCCTGGAAGTTCAATTTTATACGCATTATCACCAATGCGTTGAAGCACTTTGAATGGACCATCGGCTCTAGGTCTAAGCTTAGCATGTCTTCCTCCCGGGAAACGTTCTTTCCTTAGATGAATCCACACCAAATCACCTTCCTTGAAAATTGCTTGCTTTCGGTGCTTGTTGGCTTGCTTCTTGTACTTCTCAGTTTGCTTGAGAATCCGATCTCGGACTTGTTCATGCAACTTCTTAATGTTCTTCACTCTCTCCTTGGCATCACCACTGAATTGATGAGTAGTAGGAAGTGGAGCCAAGTCCAAAGGACTAATAGGATTCTGACCATAGACAATCTCGAATGGACTACAACCCGTAGTTTGACTAGTGGACCGATTATAAGCAAACTCGGCTTGTGCAAGAATTAAATCCCATTGACGAATATTCTTACCAACAAAGCTCCGCAATAAATTTCCCAAGCTTCGATTGACAACTTTAGTTTGTCCATCGGTTTGAGGATGACAAGTTGAACTAAATTGCAGGTTAGTTCCAAGCTTCCTCCACAGAGTACGCCAAAAATGACTCATGAACTTCGTATCTCAATCCGATGTGATAGTCTTTGGAATTCCATGCAGCTTTACAACTTCTCGAAAATAGAGATCCGCCACATGAGAAGCATCAAGGGTCTTGCTACAAGGAACAAAATGCGCCATCTTTGAATAGCGATCAACAACCACCATAACTGAATCTTTGTTCCTTTGAGTCTTTGGCAAACCCACAACAAAATCCATACTTACATCTTCCCAAGGTGAATTAGGAATTGGAAGTGGAGTGTATAACCCGGTATTTTGGCCATGACTCTTGGCAATGTGACAAATTCTACATCGCTCCACATGTCTCATAACATCTCGCTCCATTTTTGGCCAATAGAAATTTTCTTTGATAAGAGAAAGAGTTTTATCTCTACCAAAGTGACCAGCAAGTCCACCATGAGCTTCAATGATAATGGCATTCCTCAAAGAGCATTGTGGAATACACAACTGATTGCCTTTGAAAAGATAACCATTTTGTAATAAAAATGAGTGATAAGGACCCTTAGAACATTCTTCCCATACCTTGGCAAAGTAGGGATCCTCCTTGTAAAGCTCTTTCACCACTTCAAAGCCCAAGACATTAACTTGCATAGTAGAAAGCAAGGAATGTCGACGACTCAAAGCATCAGCTACTTGATTTTGAACACCCGCCTTATGCTTGAGAACAAAGGAAAATGATTGTAAAAACTCACTCCATTTGGCATGTCGGGAATTGAGTTTTTGTTGGCTATTCAAATATTTCAAGGCCTCGTGATCCGAGAACAAGATGAACTCCTTAGGAAGGAGATAATGACTCCAATGATGCAAGGCTCGAACAATAGCATAAAATTCTTTATCATAAGTCGAGTATTTCTTGCGAGACTCACTCAACTTTTCACTAAAGAAGGCAATAAGCTTTCCTTCTTGACTGAGTACTATACCAATGCCAACATTAGAAGCGTCACAATCAACTTTGAACAAAATGTCAAAATTTGGCAAGGACAAGATTGGAGCTTCCGTCATCTTTCTCTTGATAACTTCAAAACTCTTCTCAGCTTCACTAGTCCACTTGAAAATACCTCCCTTCAAGCACTCGGTGATGGGTGCAATGATAGAGCTGAATCCTTTGATGAATCTTCGATAAAATGATGCAAGACCATGAAAGCTTCGAATATCATGAATCGACCTTGGTATAGGCCAAGTCGTGATTGCTTCAATCTTGCTAGGATCCACTTTTATCCCTTCGCTAGACACCACATAGCCTAAAAAGATAAGGCTCTCAGTAAAGAAATGACATTTCTTCAAGTTTGCAAACAACTTTTGCTCCCGTAGAGTTGTGAACACTTGCCGAAGATGTTCCAAGTGTTGCTCCTTATGCTTGCTGTACACCAAGATATCATCAAAGTAGACAACAATAAAATGCCCAATAAAAGATTTAAAGACATGATTCATAAGGCGCATGAAGGTGCTAGGAGCATTAGAAAGCCCAAAAGGCATAACCATCCACTCATAAAGACCATCTCGAGTTTTGAAAGCGGTCTTCCATTCATCCCCGGCCTCATTCGAATTTGATGATAACCACTTCGAAGATCTATCTTCGAAAAGATAGAAGCACCATGAAGTTGGTCAAGAAGATCATCAAGGCGAGGAATAGGAAAACGATATTTGATGGTAATCTTGTTCACCGCTCTACTATCAACACACATCCGCCACGTTCCATCCTTCTTTGGTACAAGAAGTGCGGGGACAGCACAAGGACTCATGCTTTCTTTCACCAAACCTTTAGCCAAAAGTTCCCCAACTTGCCTTTGCAATTCTTCATTCTCCTTAGGACTCATCCTATAGGCTGCTTTGTTTGGAATGATGGAACCCGGTACAAGATCAATGCAATGTTGAATGTCTCTCATAGGAGGGAGACCATATGGAATTTCTTCGGGAATGACATCAAGGAACTCTTCAAGAAGAGATTGCATAATAAGAGGTGGTTCATTCACTTCTTCATTTTCTTCCATCAACACAAGAGCACAAACTTGGTTAGAACACACAATTCCTTTTCAACATCACATATAGAGAGTAAATTATTTCCCTCTCCTTTATAAGGTTTGGGAGATCTCTCCAAACGCAAAGGACCCAAAATGATCCTTACTCCATCTTTGACAAACTCATAAGTATTCTTGAAACCATCATGAATAGATTTCCTATCATATTGCCATGGTCTACCGAGAAGTAAATGGCAAGCATCCATAGGCACAACATCACATAATATTTCATCTTTGTAATTCTTGCCAATAGAAAATTGAACAAGAGTGCGTTAGTTTACCTTCACCTCGTTTCCTTTTCGAAACCACGTAAGCTTGTAAGGTTGAGGATGAGGTTGTGTCTTAAGTTTCAGCTTCTTCACCATGTCTTCAGCCACCACGTTCTCACAACTTCCACCATCAATGATAATATCACAAACTTTGCCATGGGAAGTGCATCTTGTTTGAAAGATGTTTGTCCGCAGCCATTCATCACAATCTTCATAGACTGAACTCAAACTTCTTCAACAACAAGTGATTCTCCAATGTCGGCATAAGTGACATCTTCGTCTTCCTTGTTTTCTGCATCTTCCTCCATTGGTTCTTCTTCGTTGCCTTCGTCCATCCATTCTTCTTCAATAAGAGTCACCACTTTGCGGTTTGGACAATCAGAGGCAATATGACCAAATCCTTGGCATTTGAAGCACTTGCGAGAATTAGGATTTTGGCGAATTGAACTTGGTCCTCCTTCATTCTTCGAGAGTTGAGGAGTCGCTTTGTTTGCTGCAAACTTTGGTGTTGAAACTTTAGGAACTAAAGAGCTCCCTCGGTTGGAATGACCTTCCTTTGCTCCAAATCGTGGTCTACTTCCATGAGCCTCCTTTTGTTGCTTTTCCACCTTTATTGCTAGCTTCACAACATCATTGTAAGTCCAATACGGTTGTAATTGGACAATATTGCCAATCTCCCCCTTAGCCCACCAAGATAGCGAGCGATAGTTTGCTCTTCCGGCTCCGCCACATCACACTTCATTATGAGATGATCGAACTCAGCAGTATATTCTTCCACTGAAAGATCCTTTTGCTTGAAATTATGGAACTTAAGAAAAATATCTTGTCGGTAATTATCCGGCAAAAATTTTTTCTTAAGAATTTTTCTCATCTTTTCCCATGTAGCGATACGACTTCTTCCTTCTCGAGCACGCTGCTTCTTTAGATTCTCCCACCATAGAGAAGCATATTTCTTCAATCTCAATGCAACAAGCTTCACCTTTCTTTCTTCCGGCACCTCCTTATAATCAAAGATCCGCTCCACCGAATGTAACCAATCAAGAAACTCATCCGGCTGCATCCTTCCTTCGAACTCGGGGATATCAACTCTCACATCTAGTTGATCTCGTTGAACTTCAGGGTTTCTTTGATTACGTTGACGATGATGATGAACATGTTCCACCGATGATGCTTCACTTCGTTCACGATAGAAAGGATTCTCATTCTCATGATGAGAAGATTCACCATCCGAATCATGATGAGAACCAAAAGGCTCATAATGCTCAAGACGTTGCTGAAGTTGTTGTAATTGTCTTCGTAGATCTGCAACTTTCAACTTCATGGAGATCTCTTTCACGAGCTGGAGGAGAGTCAACATTTGGCCCACGACGACGATGACCCGCCATGACAACCAAAAGCTCTGATACCACTTGATACCGGGATTAACCGGGGAAAGCGTGGGACACCTCGGAATGATGGTTGGAATGAGAGAAATGGACACCTTGGAGATAGTAATGGGGACCTCGGGAAGTGATAATCCGGGATAGATAGACACCTCGGGATAGTAATGAGACGTTGGGATAATGTATGGGTATCTGGGGATGTTTGTGGGAATGTCGGGAAAGCACTCAAAAATGCACTCTAACTCACACACTCGGATAGATAAGCTCACCACCCAAGTAGAACACAAAGGGATACAGAAATCACCACCCAATGTAATCCAACACGGGATACAGAGCAAGAACTCGCCACCTATCGGAATCCACCGAAGGATAAGAGTTTGTAGAAGAAATCCTTCTTCAAAGTAGCCTAAGGCTCAAGGTGTATAAACTCTGTTTTCCTTTTCCACTACAAGAGAAGGGTTTAAATAGCAAAGCTTGGAACAACCCTCCAAGCATGAGTAAATGAAAATTACATCTTCCAAAATATTAATTGAGACATAAAAGACTCTTAGGGAAATGAAAAGACATGTTGAAAATCCAAAAGAACAAGCTAAAAATAGCAAACTCGTCCAAAATTCGCTGGATCTCGGAATTAGCTGCCAGCCTTGACCTCCTTGGAGTAATTCAACCATAACTTCGTCTAGAAAACTCCAAATTGTACGCCGTTTGATGCGTTGGAAACTAGACTTATAGAGATTTCCAACAAGCCATACTCGAACAGAAACCCTTCGTGAATCATTCCAGACTTTAATTTCAATCCCGACCTTTTGTACGCCGGTGAAGAAAAATAGTGATTGTAGTGTGCAGGTGCAAAGTCCAGAGAGAAGAGGTGTTCGAGGTGGTCATCATAAACTAAATGATTCAGCACTTGTCCATCCTTACTTTTTGCGAAACTATTTTTCTGAAAATAATTGCCCTATGTTCGCCATCTCTTATTCCATATATAGCGGATGTTCCTAATTTGGTGTGATTCCTACTTGAAAATTTTGATCTGACCGTTCATTTGAGGAATGTATAATTTGAGAACAACAACATGCATGATGATCTAGCGCGTGTGACTAAATTTATTCTCTTGATCTTTTGTATTTATATTTTAATTCATGTACCGTAACTTTTGTATGAAAAATTAGATCGTACGTACTGAACCTGTGTATAGAGCTCTGATAGGAAGACTTTCAGTAATTAAGAAAAGGCCGTACTTTAGTTTGATGAGATAAAATGCATGCATTCCTTAAAAGGCTCCATAGCTCTGAGAATTATGGGTTCAGATTATAATTATTAGACTCATGAACCCGTATAATAAAGACTCTTCAATTCATTAAGAACGAGGTCAATATATGCACATATAGGCACAATTAATATCAGACGACATCAAATCTTCCAGTACAACACGTTACAATAAATACTAGTTCCCAAATGGGCCCGTAAATCATCTAGAAGATGAGCCATGTCGACCCGTTTGGGCAACTTAGTTTATTTTAGTACGATCGCTCAAAAACCAAAACCAAAAAAACAAACACACCCTCTTATTTATTATCACTCGTTGAAATAAACATTCGATACTTCTGTTCCTCGTCTTTGGTCGATTCTGCGAGCTGTCGTTCTCATAAAGGAACAGTGTAACCTGCAAAGACGAAGCGAAATGGTGAGATTTTTTAACCAATGCCTTTCTATTTTTACTCTTTTCCTTAATTTTTTATTTTCTTTTCTCCACTTTTCTTCTTGCATGGGTAAAAGTACATGAAAAGTGAGTGAGAGTATAATTTAAATAATAAAATCTATATCTTCTCAAAATAGACTTTTAGAAAATTAGTTAGTGATATCATATTATGGTACCGTTTGTTTTCCTAATATTTTGGGACATAAAAATTTTCAACAAAATAAATACACTCCAAAATTTTTAACTTTTACACATACACACTTTACCTTTCACAAACCCCAATAAATTTCAATAAATGTAAAGATTCCCAAAATTTCGGGAATATTCCCCAAAATTTTGGCAAACAAACACCTCCTATATTGGAGCAGATGTCTTGAATTCAAACACTAGCTCAACACTTCATACACATTTTAGATAAAATATATAGACTACTAATTAAGAAGAGTCCCCACTTCATCTACCTACTCTTAACAACTTAATCTTTGAGAAGAATTACTGATTTCACAAATAAAACCTCCTTCATACTTTTTCGCTAGGATACTATTTTTATCCAAACAATATGCATAATATAAATTTCCCAAAAAATTAATTTGAGTTTTTGGGATCATGCCAAAAAATTCATCCCAAAAAATATTATTTGGGGACAGATTTTGCCGTCCGTCTTAAAAGAAGTGGCGAGTTAGTTGGAGATGGAAAATAAATCAGCCCCAAAAAATATATATTTTTTGCAACAGAAATTTCTATCCCAAACTATATGTCGGTTATTTAGGACGAACGTGCATGCAACGGACATTTTCCCTCCAAAAGAGTTTCTGTATTTTTTTAGACGAAAATGCCCGTCCAAAAAAAATATTGACCTTTTGGGACAGTTCTGTCCGTCCAGCAGCATGGTGCGAAGGTGCATTTTAATTTACTTACTTATATGCACATTGCCCGTCCTATATAGCGCATATATATATATATATACTGAGAGGTGTAATTAAACCAATTTCACAATTATGTAGATATAGATATAGGTGTGCAGATCATCATATATATCGAGTTACCTCCACACTTTCTTCCAGCATATCGGTTCTTGATGTTGCACCTCTTTGGAATAGTGACGCCAATCTGGGGCTTGACCCCAACCTGCTTTGCAATTGGTGACAGCAAAACAGCACAAAGGCATCTGGGCGCGGTTCTTAACAGGGAAGCAACTTTGGCACAACATGCCGCTGGAACCTTGATCCTGGCATTCTGGGCTGAACCCAAGCAAGGTCTGAAACTAACCGCCTCTTGAAAAATGGAGTTCCTCCCACAGTCTCCTTCTGCGTCAACTTCCCAAATGAAGGCCTTGGAAGAAAGCACGATCAGGAAAACCACCACGATGCATGTTTTAATGTTTGAGGCCATCTCTGCTTTGGACTTGAGATAGGTTTCGGTCGTGGCTTAGTATATATATTAATTCAAGAGGTAAAATGGTTTGAGTCAGTTGCAAGGCTGAGCTATCAATAGAAGAATTTGTGGCTATAACCCGAGACTCTGCTGTCGTAAATTATATATAGAATCCTACGAAGATGAGCTCCTTATCTCTATTATATAACTACCTTATCTTTATCTAGCTAGTTTTCTATCAACATTATCTTGTCCCCTCAAGCTGAACGGCAATCGAAAGATCTTTGACGAAATTGGTTCGAAGACGAAAGAAACAGATAGACACAATCGGTTTGGTGAGGACATATATAGGACATCAAGTCTCTATATTGAAAAGGTTTTAGAGGTCTAGATTCCCAACGAAGACTGAACTCCTACTGGAGCATGCATCTATTGTCAAAGGGAAAAAGTTTAATTAAGGTCCATGACCCAAAATGCCTTAGAAAGGGAGCAGATCATAACACTACTAGAAAAATGAGATTTAGTGACGAAATTGTTGGTGACAAAACGAATTTCGTCACAAAAAAGAGGTTTTTAGTGACAAAATTCAAATTTTGTCCCTGAAGCTCAACTTTTTATGACGAAATTTATTTTTCGTCACTAAAAATATCATGACATTGATTATTCGTGACAAATTTAACTTTGTCACTAAAAGTAGAGTTTTGGTGACGAAAAATTCGTCAGCAATAAGTTCTAATATTAAATGAATTTATTGTTGTGACGTAATAGTTCATCAAGAAAGAAACAAACTGTTTTGACGAACCTTTTGGTTATAAATTGCGATTGATCGTCTATTAAAACTATCCATCATACATGGAGACTTGCTCATCTCTCTCTCATCTCTCATAGAAGATCCTCCCCTCTCTCTCTCTCACACTCTCTCTGTGGAAATAGCAATGTCGACTGAGACTTGCTCCACCTCCACCTCTTGTCCCTCCTGAAGATCGTGCTCGACCTCAATGATACGGCTGCTCAGATTTTTAAGTTTTTGGCTCTCTGCCCTTGACGCCGCTCTCTTCCCTCTGTGCACTAAGTTGAGGGTCGCGCTCTTCAAGAGGGACGAGCTGGAGGAGGTCCTAGCTGAAGGTTGCGAAGCCTCCCCGGAGGTGGAGCCCCAGCCAATCAACCTTGGCTCGTGAGGCACTGAAGCAGTTGGATTTTTGTTCCTAAACGGCTCAATTTGACCTCGATTTGAAATTTTCCAAGCGTTGAGACAATGAGCTAGCTATCTTTACATTTTGTTGATTCAAGATTTAGGGTTTTGATAATGGTACGTTTTGGGGTTTCGAATTGATTGAACGTTTTTGGGGTTTCAATAATTTGAATTTGTCCAGTAGTTGTTTTTCGTTTTGCTTTGCCTTTGGGGCGTACTGAGTGTTGCTGCTAACACTACTATTCTTCATCAGCTTCATATTATCTTTTTTTCCGGTGTTTTTCATATTCTAGTCATTGTTTTCCATCTTTTTTCGTTTACACGAGTGCCTGATACTTTATGTTCTTCGCACTGGTGCATAACAGGTTGGATGATATATCCATAATTATCTAGTAAAAAGGGATTTAAAGGCTTCTGCACACGCTTTTTCATGCTGAACCTGTTGGTAAGTTTGGAAAGAATGATGTAGGCAAACAGAGATAAGTTTCAGTTTGAGATTTCTTAATTCTCTTCTAAGACATTTCGATTGGTTTAAATTTTTGGGCATGGTTTTTCAGCTATTGATGCCACGGGAGGATTTCTCTTTGATTGGTTGTCGGTAATCTGGGATATATTTATTGCTAGGACTAATGAGAAACACTTAGAGGTTGCTGCATCTTACATTGAGGTTAGTTTACAAATATTTTATTACAATTGAATATGGTCCCTTAGGTTGTATTTATACTTTGAGAGTGCAAAGAGAAAGACAATTTGAACTGTTTTTCCTGTATTCCCACTCCTTTTCATCTGGAGACATTGAAGCTGTAATGGAAAGCATAGATATGATTAGTTACCCCTCCAGAGATCAATTTGAGCCTTTATGTAGCAATGATTTAGGGAGATTCTTGATTCCTTTTTGTTCTTTGTCTTTTATGTCATGTTTATTTGTTTCTGAACAAAGTTATTCAATTAGATTCTGTTGAAAAATGTATGTTTTATTATTGGTTAGTTGTTTCTCATCAAGGTTATCAGTCGGATGCTTTTGAGACGTAATAGTTTTATGATGTTACTCTTTAAGTGTTTTTGGATTGGAGTCCTAGATATTAGTCATTCAACAATTTCTGTTGATAGGTATGGAAAGTTGAGAAGTTGATACCTTTGTGTATGCTTTGAATTAAGTCAATATTTTTCTGCCAAGAAAAGGAGCTTCTAAGGACGAAACAATAGGAGATTGAAGAAGCTGAACGTGTTAAACAAAATAAAGTGGTGGTAACTTTTCACTTGGTTAGTCGTAAGGGTTTTTTTGCTTCCCCTAATGAAGTATCATATATTTGCTTGTCAGCTGGGTTGGTTGCTGCATGAATTTCTATTCATTCAGTTGGATTTGACACTAGTGTGGCCTTTTCACTGTTAGAACTACAAACGCAGTATATTTGTACTGTTTTTTTCCTTCCATCTTTTGTAGTTAGCATTGAAAAAGAAAATACTGATTGGTTATACCAGCTTTTTGTTGGTATGCCCAGAGAAGCATTGGATAAAGTTATTAGGATCCTTTTTTTACTTTCTCCCGTCTATGTTCATGAAATCTTCTAAGGATTTTTTTTTTTCTTTCTCCACTCTTGCTTGGATGCTTATAAAGCTCTTTCTTAGGCATTGCCCATAACAAATTTATGCTTCTTTCTTTCCTATTTTTATTTTATTCAGATCAGCTGGAGTTGTTGGTGTTCTCTTTTTCTTACACATATTTATGTTTTACCGGTTCTTTTGAATGAAGATGAAATTTGAGAACTTGAGTCAGAGAACAGAATTCTACAGCCACCTGAGGAAAGAAAAGTGGACAAGATAAAACATAACCCAACTCTGAGGGTTCAACCAGCCTCTATCGACCCAGGACCCAGTAAGAAGCCAGATAATGAATTGAAATATTTCTTGAAGGACAATCGTCAAATGGCCAATATGAAGGACCATCAATAAATTTTTTATTTGTTTATTTTGACTGTTATTTTAATTTTTGAATGTATAGATGTAAAACCATATTGAATTTTTGTATTTTTTTTGTAGTAATTCAATATTTTCTTCCATTATAGTTTTAATTTTAATTTTGTTATTTCAAACAAATATCCTCTGTGTGGACGTTCAATCATCGTCTACAATGGGCGTTCTATCGTCCATAATCGACATTATATCGTGTACGACATTGGCGTTCTATAATACAATGGACGATTAATCATCTATAATGGTGCTGGAATTTTTTGTCGCGAAAAGTTATTGTGACGGAAAGAATTTCATCACTAAAAGTTTTTGTGACAAACTTGGCGATCGATTGTTTAGGTTGTGACATAAAATTGACAAAAATACTTGTCACGAAAAGTTTTTGTGACAAATCACGATCAATCATCTACTTTTAGTGACGAAATATTTTTGTCACGAAAATTTTTTTGTGACAAAATTGCTGATTGATATCTGGCATTTGTGACAAAATGTTTCGCCAGGAAAAGTTTTCGTGACAAAACAATTTCGTGACAAAATGTTTTGGTGACGGAAAAGATTTTGTCACTAAAAGATTTTGGTGATGAAATTAGATTTCCTCACCAAAAACTTTTAGTGACGGGCTTTCGCTGACGGAGTTCGTGACGAAATTTAGACTTTTAGTGACGAAACATTTCGTCACTAAAAGTCAAATTTTTTGTAGTATAAAAGATATTTTGGGCATGTTTGAAAAGTTTGATTTTGGAGAAATTTTTTAAAATTTTAAGAATTTTTAGATGCAAACATGAAATTTTTAGCTCAAAATTTTTAACTTTTTCGATTTTCAGTACACCAAGTAAGGGGGCCATAATAATTTTCTCTCTTTTTAGTTTAATTCTTAAACTTTTTTAAAAATAATAAAAACTTTCAAATGATCTTTCTCTCCCCCCATCAAATCATCTCTTTTCTTCACAATAAACATACAAAATTTACTCAAATTATCTCTTTCTTCATTTTTTCACCAACCACCATACTCTACAAAAGAAAATTGACTTTTAGTAACGAAATTGTTTTCTCACGAGCTTCGTCAGCCAAAAGAGTGGCACTAAAGGCTTTTTGGTGATGAAATTCGGGTTTTGTCACGAAATTTTTTTAGTGATCACTAATGAGATATTGTGACAGTAAGTTTGATCGTGAAAAGTTGTGTTCGATCGCCCAACATACAAAGGATTGGAACGTGGACAATCGATTGACTTGGAGACAAAGCCAATTGATCATCCTTGACCGTGGTCGAATGCTTCAACTGGTGATTGGTAGAACTAGAGTTTATGATGGATCAGACGACTATTGGGCGATCGAACGATCAGATTCACAACCGATCATACGATACTTTTTTTCAAGATCGAATAAGAAACATAAACGATCGATCAAAATTTTTTAGATGATCGAACGGTAAACATGTACGATCGGTGAAGACTATTTGGATGATCGAAGCGATAACTTCTTCGATTGGACATGTCAAATGTACGATCACTCGTTTTAGTTTTACAATCGGATGTGCTCTCCGATCGAATTGAACGGTTTAGTTGGATGATCGAACGTTTGATTTATTACCAATCAGATGCTGTTTTAGGCATGTCATTTGTTCTCGATTGGATGATGTTCTTTGCGATCGATCATTTTTTACAACTACCGTGATCGATCGAATGATATTAATAAAATATATGTTTTTAAAACGAAAACATTATATAACAAGTACTATTAAAGTAAGAATACATTAATTTCGCATTCATAAAAATCAATAATAGTACATAATTACATGTAATTAAACCAAAAATAACATCGTACTAGTAATAATGTAGCAATCATACAAGAAAAATATAACATCTGACGTCTACCTGTGTCGCGTCTCAAACTAGCCCAATAGTCGCTTTGTCATGTTCATTTTCTTCTCCATTACAATTGTTTTCTTCTCCAGCTCCTTTGATATTTCTGCTCGTAAGCGCTCTTGCCCAACCACATGCACTCCTCATGCTCTAACTGCATGTGCTCCTACTCCAACCGAATGCACTCTTGCTCCACCCACTGCTCCTCGCGTGGTCCAGTAGCGTGGACTCCATCTTAGCTTACTTTTTCATAAAATCTTGCAAGTCTTTCTCTCTAGCAGCTCTCATCGCTTCTATCTCATCTCTTGACTTTGCTAGCTAGCGTTGTAGATTAGAAAACTGCATTGTTAAAGTTGATGAAGGTGCAGGTTTAATTGCGCTTCCTAATCCGTGCACATATCCCGAATTCTTGCATAATATCTCGGAATATACATCATTTCGGTGTAAGCCTTCCCTTTTGATCCACACTGGCACTAGAAGCATCCATCGTTCCTAAAGAATTAACAATGATCAGAAACAAAAAGTAGATAAATTGTAATCAAATCTCATTTAAATGAAAGCGCAATACACTTACATAAATTTCCTCGCTCCTTCTGAGGTCCAAATACCATCTTTGTTTGTATAATTCTTTTTATACAGCTTTGTTGGATTGATTTTGCCACTTTCTTGATTTTTCTACATGGAAATAGCACAAAGTTAGTGACAAAAAATTTCAAACTCGAAAATCCATTAATAGAAATAATAATTTAATAATTAACTTACCATGCAAGCTTGTGTGCGCTGGAACGAGCCTGAACCAGCAGCATGGTTCACAATTAACTTTGATTTATCTTATTTTGCTCACTTCGTTTCTGCATATTTTTTCAAAATATCTATACAAAGAATGCAATATTTAAGCAACGAGTTTTTATAATTCACATACCAGAAATGCTTCTTTGGTGAACAGATTGCAGAACTCTTCCATTGTTCTTTCTGTAGTATCAGGGTGGGGCTTCAACAACGTCGCCTCTTTACTCGAAAACTTCTTGACATACGCATGCATCCAGTTGCGGGTGTGTTTGACGTGCCGTCATCATACTCTCCACCACGTCCTCACGTCCTCCCGACGAGTGTAATCAAGGTCGAAGTGGTCCTGCATAAGTACCAAAACATACAATATTACAATGATAAATGAAATGCTTAACCAAAAATTCTATGTTTACGAGTTCAATCATACCAACACCGGTTCATAATGTACTCTTTCGCTTATGCTAGAATATCATCCCACTTGTTAATGATGGGTGGAATCAGTGAACAGACCAACATTCCAATCTTATTGGATAGGGAGGCAGTAGTGGTATAGACTATCCTCCACACTCTCCCTTTGGGATATGCACCGATAATTTCTCAGACCCAAGACTCCCCTCCAAACCAACCTTGCATGTCCTACCTCGCCCGCACTTAGAAGTAGATGTCGCTACATGAAATAAAATTAGCAAAGTTAGTCCATCATTTAACTTAAAGCAATATAATATAAGTAGAAAAATTTCTTACATGCACAACTACTTTGACTAGCTTGTGTGCCTTGACTCATGGAGGCATACAGACTTAGAGATGGAGCGCTTGAACTTCGATGCGGACTTGGACTCAGAGTCGGCTGAGTCCTAGAGCCATGCAACTATGTAGAAATAACAGAAGGAAATTTTCATCCACGTTTCATTTCACCGAGCAAGTTGTCATATAACAAAAAAAAAAAAACCATGTCATAATACTTTTATGATAAAATGAACATTAATAGTAAAAACACATCATAATTAGTAGAGGAACTATATATATATACTTGAAAGAAATTATTAATTAGAATCCGATTCTTGCACGTTATCGCCTGATGCCTCATCCTCCCTTGACTTGATATCACTTTCAAAAGAATCTTCATTGCCGCTTTCTTCGCTACTCTCTTCAATTTTTGCTTCATCCCCCTTTAAAACGTCATTATTTTCTATACGCCTTTTCTTACGCCATCAATTACATTAGAGCTTGGATAACATTTGGCGCAACATCATCCCTTCATAGTGGATTATGGTTAAAGTGTCAGAATCTATAAACAAGTCAATGACATCGTCCTCCTGATACGCTTCATTCGTGATGGCTACTTCCGATTATTCGTTTACATCAACTTCACCGTTTGGCTCCGGGTTGGGAATGTCATATGCATTTCTACAAGACAACTTTTGCACGACTAGCCAAGTAGGTTCATGCATATTATCTATTAGATAAAACACTTGACTGACTTGATTTGCTAAAACAAATGGATCTTCTAAGTACCACAGTCGGGAAGTGTTTATGCTCTTAAAGTTCTCGTCGATACGAATTCCACGGTGATCTCCGACGTCCCACCAATCACACTTAAACAAATATACTGTATTTTTCCTGCAAGTATTGCATGGCATAAGATGTCTACAATTCTCCCATAAAATTCTATTGGAGTCCCCTCATGTGATCCCAAGTACTACAATACCACTGTTTTGAGTTCTCCACCATTCTTCCCGTTAAACTGTATGATATCTACATCCATTCACAACACATGCAAAATAACATATCACCCGTGTATCAGGCCCTTATGCCAATGAGTACAATTCATCGAACGATGTACATGGATTTTGGATATGCAATGTTTGAACCTACAACAAGATATTAGAAAGTCATAAAAAATTGTGAAACGATATAAATTAGACATCTTTCTCAATAATACTTACTCGCCCTAAGAACCAATCCGGAAACTGATCATCATGCATACTAGAAATGCCTCCAACTCCGTGCGGTTAAAACTCGTCCATATGCTCACTATACAATAAAAATCGTGAGACGATATAAATTAGACATCTTTCTCAATAACACTTACTCGCCCTAAGAACAATCTGGAAACTGATCCTCATCCATACTAGCAATGTCTCCAACTCCGTGCGGCTGAAACTTGTCCATATGCTCACTATACAATAAAAATTAATGAGCAAGTACGTGTTACAATAAAATTTAGAAATTACGTTAATTTTAATTTTATTCTACTTACTCTAGATAGTTGTTGATGCCTTTATAGCATATACCACTGAGCTTTTTTGAACTCCGTTTGGTCTATGTCATGTCCTTTTGCAGCACCTATCAATCGAATTCTTCGAATGAACACATCCAATGGCCTTTCTTGTACCTTCAACTCGCTTTCACAATCGTAGTTGTGATCTCTTCGATTAAACACTATTTCAACCCTCGGAGGTATTGTAAACAAAATGTCAAACACTCATTCTCAATATATCCTTTTGCAATTGAACCCTTCAGGACGCACTTATTTTTCACAGACCGTTTCAAGACACCCATTAATTGTTCAACTGGATACATCCACTTGTACTGCACCGGTCTAGTAAATATTAATTTGCGTGGTAAGTGAACAGCCAAATGCATCATACTGTAAAAAAAGCGGGTGAAAAAATCATTTCCAACTTACACAAAATAAACCAAATATCTTCCAACATCCTCTACAAAACCAACAACTTCAACATCCGTGAGCACAATTCTCAAAAAAACAAATAAAGTTCAGTCACTGCACCATCCATATTTTCCTTCAACAACACTCGGATCATCACTATAAGAACCCTCTACAATAATACATGAAAATCATGACTTTTCATTCTAGAACCTTCAATCATCTAGATTCACACAACGTGAAATCTCAGCAGCATAACCATCGGGGAACCTCACATCTTTTAACCACTCACAGGCTTCCTTTGCTCTTCCCAATTAAAGTAAACACCACTTGAGGCATCAATTCAACTCGACCGTCGTGAACCAAATGCAAGTATTTTTTTATCCCCATTTCAGCTAGATCGCTAGGTGCACCTGATGAATCCCTTGACTTGACCTCAATGTTCATCATCGTCCCAATCACGTTATCGCATATGTTCTTTTCAATGTTCATCATGTCCAAGTTAACCCTAGAGTATCCCAATATGTAAGTTGGAAAAAAATTATCTTCTTCGTCCAATTCAAATTTCCCGACAACTGTTTCTTCTTCCCTCTATTTTTCCCGGACACTTTACCAAAGGTAGTCTCCCGACATGCCTTAATTCTTCCAATACATCCTTACTAGTTAACTTTGTAGGCGAAGTCTATGTTCTTCTTTCCCATCGAACATATCCATATTTATCTTCATGCATGCCCCGGTGTCAAATATCTCCTATGACCATATAACACATTCTTCTCCCGTGCTTCAACCACTTATAGTAGTGTCTAAATTACATGTTGGACATGCCAACTTCCCTTTGGCCGACCATCCAAATAAATTGGCATATGCCAGGAAATCATTTATGGTCCACATCAAAGCTGCATGTATTCGAAATGACGTCCCATTCAAAGCGTCATAGGTCTCAACTCCATGTTCCCATAGTTCTTTTAACTCGTCTACCAAGGATCGAAGATATAAATCTATATCATTTCTTGAGGACTTTCAGCCCAAGATCAAAAGAGTCATAAGTGAAAATGAGACTTTCATACACTTCCATGGGGCTAAATTATAAGGAAACCCACACGGTCAATTTCAATTTGTGGTTTTAATTGCCTACACGATCGATCAGTTGGTTGGAATGATCGAACAACCTTTCAAAAAAGTGACATTTACAACAAGACGCACAGTTGCTCGTTGTGTGCCACACGTCACTTCGTTACCGATTATGTTGGTGATCGATCGGGGGTAGCGGTGGGATCGATCATTGGTCAATGGCGATATATCGCTTCATCATGATCGGTTGACCCCAACAGTCGATTGATCGGCTATGTGATGAAAAGATTTCGTCACAAAAGCCCTTTGTTCATTGTGACGAGAACATTATTCGTCACGTTAAGTTTTTTTTTTTTTTTTAAATATTGGCCATTGATCGGGGGTATTAACGATCGAACGGTGTGGTGACAAAATTATTCGTCTCTAAAGCCTCTTGTTTCTAGTGACGATAAGTTTCACCACCAAAATTTTTTTTAATATTTTTTGTCACAAAAAACAAACTTTTAGTGACTAATTTCATTTCGTCACCAAGAATATCGTCACTAAAGAGAAAATTTCTAGCAGTGATAAAACTCCAAAATTTTCAAACATCTTTCAAACATATTACAAAAATTTTACTACTTTTTTCAAAAAACCCAATAAAACCCTAATCTACCTAAATTGTCACAACATCACCAATTTTTTTAGAAATTTCTAAATGCAAACATGCCCGACTTATATACATATGCAATTGCCAGCTTGTTATATGCATAGGTTTACACTAGGCATGATATAAGCCTTCCAATAGGATTTTTGGGTAGATACCAATGTAACACTGCTTTGGTACATTGGAAAGCTACAAAGAAAGTTATGTTTGACTTGCATGGAGCTAAGAGTAGTAGACGACCTCTGAATGTACTGATCATTTGAAATTGGTGGGTTACTCAGATTCACTATATGTTGGATGTATAGACACTAAGAAATCAACCTCATGTTATGTTTTTCTTCTTGTTGGATTAGCTATACACTGGAAGAATGGTAAGCAAACTTTGGTTGCTACGTCAACCGTGGAGACAAAAATTTTGCATGCTACGAAGCCACTTCACATGAAAAACATGTGACATGTAAATAAATACTTATCTAGACAACTAGTTTTGAGGGCATATATCTACTAGTAGCAATGTTCTCTGAACGTGTCCTTGGTGCATGATCGAGCACTGACTTCCATCGCTGGCTCTATAGCGTCACTACTGCAACCCCAATCTTCTCAATCTACAGTCTAATGGGATGAAGCTCAGACTCCAAAAGAGCTCATAGCTCTTCAAGGAGCGAATCCATCCATTGAGGCCGAGCAATGGAACTAGAGGAATTCCTAGGTGTGTCCTTTGCTAGTGATTTCACAGTTGCCTAAATCAATGCAGCAGGAGCTGGCCTTGGAGATGAATCTCACTCCGACGGAACGTTGTCCAAGTGATCAGAGTCATAGGGTGACGACCCTGCTCATGACCATGTGGCCTCACACCAGCTCAAGTCAAAAGACATGTGATGAACGGGTCGTATGGCAACCTATCATTAAAGGCAGTAAAATGCACGCACCCCTCATCTGATCATTTGAAAAATCAGCATCAATACATCAACCGTGCCCCACGTGCGATCACAAGCAAAAGACGTCCTCGATCAATGCTGAGACCGGTCGTGCACCCCTGAGAACAAAAGCTCTATGCAGTAAATTTGTGATTGAATGATAATCTATGATGTTTGATCAGCTATATATGATGTTCAAACAATAAACTATTGAACGAAAATGTATTCAGTTCTAACGCAAATTAATCAAACATGGAGCTGATTTTTCAAACTAAACTATAAGAAGAGATCAACGTATGCATCTATTATCTCTTGTGGTTGTTATTATAGTTCGCCAAATAAAAAGAAATAAGAAGAGATGAGTTATTCAAACTCACCCTTTAGTTTTTGATCTTCCTACCTTACAGTAGAATTGAAGATAGCTACGTGTGGGAAGTTCGTCTAGACCTATGAGTGCCCTTTTGAAGTATCCCATCTTGATAATTAAGACAAACTACTATGTGTTACGTTTGACCTGCAATATGTAGTTGCAGAGACTTTCTTCCAATGAGTTGACACATATATTGGTAGCCAATTATAGGGCTGTTAGAAAAACCCGAGACCCGATGGCTCGACTTGTTCCGATCCAGTCGGGTGGGCTTATTTTGGGGTTGGGTTTCATTTGCTAATCTCGATAATATTCGGGTCGGGTTCGTGTTGTGAAATACATTCTGAAAAAAACTGAACTCGACCCAAATATTATAATGCTATGCATAGTTCTTCAAAAATATAGCCCTCGGCTCAAAAACAATAGCCCAAAATGTTCTTGGCTTAAAAAAATTAGCTTGGAACGTTCTGAGCCTAGAACATAAAAAAAAAAAAAAAAAAACCCAAACAAACCCAGCCCCGAGCCGAGCTGAACCCATAAAGCTTGGGTCGGCTCGAGTTCATGGGTCAATTCGGGTTGAGTCGGGTTTATTTTTCTTTGCCCCGATTGAGTCGAGTCAGGTTCGGGTGGGGTGAAACTCGACCCAAAACCCAAAAAGCCTAGCCCTAGCTAGCCAATTAGGTGCCAAGGACTAAGAAAATCTTTGTATGCAATCTACATATATATATATATATACATTACTCCAATTCGGTTGTATCAAGATTCTAGACCATTCAAGACAAATTAATATCAACGTCCTTGATAGTTGGAGGCCGGGTGTGACAAACTCTCGAAGTGATTTTAAAGAATGAGTGCAGATCAGGACTCATACTATCATTAAGATACTATAAAAGATGAGTTGAAAGGAGATAAAAAATGGATTAAGAAGGAGTGGATCAATAAAATGAAGAGGACATATTACATATACTAATTGCACAACAGACGACCTCAAGTCTTCCACTGTAATAATTACAAGTTCCAAAATTGGCCATTCATCTAGAAGATGAGCCACGACCCTTTTGGGCAACTCTTATTTAGTGTTCGCTCATAACAAACACTCTTATTTAGCAGTACTCGTTGTCATAAACATTGGACTTGTGTTTCTGTCGTCTTTGGTCGTTTCTGCCTGCTGTCGTTCTCATGATGGGACGGTCAAGTCTACAAGAGGAAGGGACACAGTACTTAAATTAAACTCCTAATTAATGATGAAATTTTTACCCATTGATTTTCTATTTTACTGTTTAGTTTTTCTAATTTTTTTTTATCTGTTTTTCTTGACTTTTCTTTGTAAGTTTTTAACCGTCCATTAGTTATAAGATTAATATAAAGAAGGTGAGAAAATATGATTTAAATAATAAAATCTACTTTCTCTTAAAAATTAATTAAACTTTGAAAATAGTTGGTGATTTCCCATGTATCAATATAGTAGACATCCTGACTCCATATGCTTCATCTCCAGTTCAAGAAACATATATATATTTATTGGACCTATTAATCTTAAATACAAATATTTTTATAAGTAATTTTGCATCATATAAAATTGGAAGAATATATGTTGGGGGCAGTGCATGGGTAAATATATAGCGACTTACCTCCACATTTCTTTCCAGCATATCTTTTCTGGATGTTGCACCGCTTTGGAATAGTGATGGCAATCTCGGGCTTGACCCCAGCCTGCTTTACCACAGGTGACAGCAAAACAGCGCAAAGACAATTGGGCGAGGTTTTCAGCAGGTCTTCAACTTTGGTGCAACATGCCGCTGGAACTTCGATCGTGGCATTCGTGCCAGCATCCTGGCAAGGCATCAAACTAAGCGCCTCTTGCCAAATCGGGGTGTCCCCACAGTCTCCTTCTGCGTCAATTTCGCGAATGAAGACCTTGGAAGAAAGCACAAACAGGAAAACCACCACAAGGCGTGTTTTAATGTCAGAGATCGCCATCAGCTGCTTTGGACTTGAGATAGGTTTCGGTTGTGGCTTCGTATATACAAGAGGTAATATTATGTTGTGACTTAGTAATTGGAAGGCCGAACGATCAATAGAAGAATTGGTGGTTGTAAATCTCTTCCCCTACTTAATAAATGACCCGAGACTTTGCTGTTGTATATATATTCTCCTACGGAGATGAGCTCCTTATCTCTATCAACTTCCTTATCTTTATATCTAACTACATTTCGATCAACATTATCTTGCCTCCTCAAGCTGAACGGCAATGGAAAGACGTTGACCTAATATTTAGTTCGAAGATGAGAGGAACGGGTAGACACAGTCGGTTTGGCGAGCACATAGGCCAGCTGGTCTTTACTTAATAAGAACCGGACTTCGAGAAGATTTCGATCTCTTTGCTACTTTTCCTCAAAGGGAATGCCAGTATATTTCAACATGGTTAGCCCAGTGATATCACACCACAATTTGGGCGGAGCATTCAAAATGAATTCGCAATTCCTGCAGTAAGGACTGAAGTCCTGTCCCCATCGATTTCGACACTGCAGCCATCCCACTTGGTGTTGGGTCTTCTTTCGTGTGTATATACGTGCAAAAAAACGGAATAATAATACAACGGAAAGAGGGGTGAGTAAAAGGGACTCTCTAGCTAAGGTCGGGAAGGGAATAAAATTAAAGAACTAAATAAAATAAAATAATAATAATAAATCCGATATAAAACGTCTACAATAAGACTAAACAACCAAAAAAATTTCCCATGAATTTCATTTCCAAAGCACATTTCGTGAAGAATTAAAAACAACCAAAAAGATTTCCCATTAAAAGAAAGGAACAGCCAAAAAGATTATTAAAATATGTATTCTTATAACAAGCTGCAACTAAAATAAAACCAATACCTCCTTTGACAAAGATTACAAATGATTTATTTAGCAATATATGATTATTGAAACTTGATAATATTTATTAGATAGATAAACTCATAATCAATATACATAATATAAATCATACCCTTTATCTTCCACAAATATCGAATTCGTGAAAATACCATTAAATATTCTATGAAGATATTAGTATCTTCCAAAATCTCGCTTTGTTAACCCTAGAGTTAGGGTTGTCATTTCACCAGTTTCTTAGATAGGATAGAATAAATGGCCACACTTTACCTTGTCATATTTTCTAGAGAAAAATATTTTTTTCGCCCACCGACTATGGGGGTATTAACACTTTGCACTCCATATTATTGATTTAGTGATATTTTGCCCCTCAACTACCACCTACTTACAGATTGCACTCTAACGTCAAGATTTCCATAATTTTAGATAGAAAGGCGTGCACGTGACACGCACGTGACTTATTATGACATTTTATACCCCTTTTACCCCTTGAAAAAAAATACACTTTTCGCCCTCCAACTACTGAGATACATGACACTTTGCACCTCATATTATCAAGTTGGTGACATTATGCACCCCTTTTACCCTTTATCATATGAGCATTAAACATGATAGGTTTGAAACCTTCTGAAAATTCTCATTTTTCCCTTTATTATTTTCTTTCAAACATATGCTAGCCCTTCCAACATCCTCGCGTGAAGATCAATTGAACCAATTTCATAAGTTGAGACCATATATCTTACTAGACCATGATGGCATCACAAGGATACAACTCTTGCAGCCTTTTCATTAATCCTATCATGCTGCACTCATAGTCACCTCAGCACTCTCCTAGCATGGTGGCACATCTCAGGGTCATACTAAGAGTACGCACAAGATTTGTCGAACTACACCATAAAAACAAGTTACTTGGTCACTGAATAGATGGATGACATTTTATATTTACTCATAAAATTACCTTCTAATTAGCCCAACTAAAAAATGATGTCCGAAATTCAATGAATGATGTCTTCAAAGATTAACTCCACAGTAACAATTTCGACTTGGCAATGTCGATGAGTTCAGTGTTGTTCCAGAGCTAGCATTACTGCTTGAAGGGGATGTCTCTCTAAACACTAACAAAAAGTGACCAACATTCAAACCGCAACATCTTTACCATTATTTCATATACGTAAAATCAAGGGTTTGAATCTTAGATTCCCCAATCGATCTAAAAATGAAAAGCAGTCTACCCTTGGGAACCACGATGCTTTAGGAAAAGATTTAAACATCGAATAACCAAGGATAACCAAGAAACTGTTAGTGTGCTAATTACTTCCTAGTGAAAGCGTCATTATGAAACGCAAAAAATTGTTAGAGAGCTTCACAAAAATTTCCATGTATATGCTCACTTGCTTCAAAAAATGAGTTAAAGAGCCATTGTTGTGCTTGGTTGTAGTCTAATGGATGCAGACTCTACTTTGGAAGTAAAATAATGACATATGAGGGAGAGTTTATCCGTACATTTCAGTATGTTCTTTGTTGTCTCAACAATCACCTCAAAATGCTAATCTTCCAAATGAATGGCACAAATAAGTTAAATTTAGCTTTGTTGGAGGCTTATAGTTCTTTGCAGTTGAAGTCTGCAAAAACCGGGTAAAAATTCAAACTTCCACATTTTAGAAAAAAATGGGAGGTTGGAGCAGTGAAATAGGCTTTTAGTAACCCTGTCATGGGATAGTTTCACAATTGGCTTAATTTTTGAGGTATCACTATAAGCCATTGTTAATATGAACAAATATAATATTCGAGGAAGTTAGTGTCGTCAGGTAATATAATATAATAATCCTCTTCCTTTTAATAAAATTAAATATCACACGTTTTTAGTCTCATGTTTTTATCTAGCTAAACGTTCTTAATTTGTCATGTAATATAATATAATAATTTCTTCCTTTTAATAAAATTAAATATCACACGTTTTTAGTCTCATGTTTTTATCTAGCTAAACGTTCTTAATTTGATGTTTGTATCTCTCTTTTTTACCTGTGTTTCAACCAATACTCGTGATAAGGATCAAGCATCCAGTGAAAAATGGGAAAGAAACGAGAGAACTTCGAGACAGAGGACTTCCTTGGTGATATTTATGCCTGAGATGTTTCCCAGGTCAGTCTTGCTGCATACGGCCTGAGCGTTTCAACCACTTGGCACTGTTTCATAAGCCCAAACGACGAGTTGGTTCATCAAAGTCCATCCGAGTATCATGGCCCAAATTATCTAATTGAGCTCCCATACGAGTAAATTTTAGTCCAATCTTTAATGTGGCAGTTTTGAGGGGAATCAGTACTGATTTCCCAGTTGTTGAAGCACCAATCCGTGTCCCCACAATCGTTGCCGCACCACATTACTGACATAACTTGATCAATCTTTGACCATTAGTTCATTACAACACGACGAGGGGGGTATGATAAATATTTGGTGACTCGGAAAAATCGTCCTTGCTTCAATCCTGGATGCAGACTGCAGAGATCAATCGCTTCAATCCTGATCTGTTGAATGAATATATTCTTCCGAGGGGGAGGAAGTTGATGCAAATGCGATCCTGAAGAGAAGATTACAGCTGTTGATGCTGCGGATTGTACGTTACAGTTGCAGACTGTTTGAAAGATGCTCAGTTGTTGCGGGTTGTTGTGAGTCACGTTCCTTTGATTTTAGCTAGAAGTAGCCGTTATTTGATTTTATTATTATTTGGTTCCTTTTTTTTAGTGTCAGTTATTACATAGTTCGGCTGTATTAAAGCTAGTTGGATGAATAAGAAGTTAAAAAAAGTTTTGCCATCATCACGTTTTGTCTTATTCCTTTAGAGAGATTCTAAAGTTACTGAGAGAGAGTTTCGTTATTGACTTGGTGAGAGGCCGAGTGAAAATAGTGTTATCATCTAACTTGATGATGGCAAAACTTTTTTTAACTTCTTATTCATCCAACTGGCTTTAATATAGTCGCACTACGTAACACCTAACACTAAAAAAAAGGAATCAAATAACAATAAAATCAAATAATGGCTATTTCTAGCTAAAATAAAGGAACGTGACTCGCAACAACCCACGACAACTGGGCATCTTTCAAACAGTCTGCAACTATAACGTACAATCCACAGCATCAGTAGCTGTAATCTTCTCTTTAGGATCGTGATTTGCATCAAGGAGGTTAGAAGGGATGCCTATGACAACTTTGGGTTTAATTTTCAAGGTGGTGTGCTTAAATTTAGGTTGTTAAATTTATGAGTAACTTGAATCCCATATGGAACGGAATCTAATCTTAGCATGATAGTTTCGATTTTATTCGCTTAGTTACTCAATTGTTGGAAACATGTTTCAAGTCTAGTGATTGTTGGACTAAAAAAAAAAATTCAAATTACTTTAGTTAACTTTATGATTTCATCTAGCATCAAATAGCGATCGAGTTGTAGTAACTCTAATGAACTGTGTCTTAACTATAAAAAAAAAAATAGAAAGAAATAAAGAAATAAGTTGACACTAAAAGATGCCAGTATATGCATTAGAAAAGGCTACCTGCAATCGGGATATCTCTTAAAGAAAAAAATTGAAGGTGAAAAATACAAAGAGTTACCTCTTAAAGTGTGGTAGCATGAAAGACAACTTTGCAGTAGTTTTGAATTAAAGTAAGCCTGTTGGTCTTTCTTGTTTAGTCGTGCTTGTAATTACTTGTTTTGAAGAAAAACATAGACTCTTCTTTTGTAATTTGAACACACATATGGCGCACCTGAAAACTAGTCGACTGGCATAATTCCTCGAGTTGAATTCGTAGATGATTTGTGTGCTGGTCAATTTGATATGTCTAAACTTAATGCACACGTGACTTTGCACTCATATACTCAAAAAGCTAGTTGGGGATGTGATTGAGTGATAAAAATGGGTTAAATAAGGTGCTAAAATGCATAGGTGTGACAAATTATTTTATGTAAATGCTTAAGTTTACAAGAAGATTTTGAAAGGGCTTGTGATTAATGTAAGTTGCATTTTAGGCTTAAAAAGAGTAGAATAACCCATTAGTTATCTTAAATGAGATACTAAATATATCCATTGTGCTAGAGTTTTAGAAACTTAAACTGCCAAGGCCTTTGTGGCCCATTCTTTAACATTCTCTTAATATTGTAGGAGGGCATTTTTGTCCTAAAATTTGAGCACACATGTTAAATTAAAAGAGCAAGAGATTAGAGGGTAAACAGGGAAACCAAAAAAAAGCAACAGCTCTTTGTGCAAGCGTGAAAGAGGACTAAAGGGAGAGGGAGACCGACTGAAGAGAGAGTGAGAAAGGAGAAGCACGATGAAAATCGGTTTTGAAAAAGGAGTCTAGGGCAACAAAAAGGCCAGATTGCGATTCATTTGGGGGATTCAACTATTTTCTCTGGCTTGCTGGGGCGATTTCTTTTGGGTTTTTCTTCCTGCCGTTCTTTTTCCTTTTAGATCTTACATTCTCTTTTGATTTTATATATTTTGACGTTGTAACTACGTACGTCAAGGCTTTTGCTGAAATTTAGTTCTCATTTCAATTATAAATTTTATGCACTTCACATTTGTTGTTTTGCATTTTGTATCGACATTCTGTTGCAATTTAGTTCTCATTTCAATTCAAAATTTTCTGCTTTAATTTTATGTTCTGTTTTTTTAGCAGTTCTGTTGCATTTTTTTTTTTTTTTTGGAGAAAAAAATACATTTTTTGTCCTCCGACTATTAGGTTACTCATACTTTACACCCCAACCGTTAATTTAGACTAAAATTACTATTTTGGTTTAGCGAAATGACGAACTTACCCCATAGAAAATATAATTATAAAAAAAATTATTAGAATAAAATCATCATTTCACTAAACTAAAATAGTAATTTGGGTCCAAATTAACTGTTAGGAGGTGTAAAGTATAAACGGTTGGTAGTTAAAAAATGAAATGCAACGAAATTGATTATGTGAATTTCTTTTATGGGTTTATCAAATTTCATACCGACATCGACTCTTGTTTGAACAGAGAAATTGTTTAAACCAAATAATCATTTATCGGTCAAGGGAGGGATCGTCCACTAGATCTCATTGGTGTTGAACCCTAGATACATTTCGCAATAGCTAAAATCTTTGCTTTGTTGTAGAAATACCTTGTGTAGAACGACCACCATTCGTCGAATGACGTTTCGATAGTTTTTCTGGTGGAATTGAACAGACTTCATCTTGAGGACATTCTTCTCTTTCGGTTAGTTGGAAGAGGTAATGGTGGGATTTTCCCATTCCTCTGATTGCCCAGTCCCCGATCAAATCATGGAGGATTCCCATTTGCTCCTCATTCAATTGATTTTTTAACCCAGTCATAATGTTGATGGCTATTGTTCTTGAGTCTCCTCCTTGGCGGTGATATACCAAAGCTGTTAAATATTTGGCCTTCGTATTTTGTCCCTTTATCGACTCATAAAGGTAGTGTATTCCTTCTTCGTTGGTTTCTTCCGAATGCAGCTTTCTCGCTTTTCCTCACGTGGACTTCGTTAGTATTTTGGCAGTCTTAATACTAGTCACTCAGAGCTTTCCACGCGTCAGTTGGTAGGAATGGCGGCTCGATATCTTCAATTTCTAACCTCTGATAGACCATGGTGGCATGAGCAGCATTGTTGAACTTCTTGGACACCGTGCAGACGTTTTGCCAATCCTTTATGTTGTCGTGAATCACCCAGATGATGATTTTCGACTACATTTCTTCTGGTAAGGAGTTGTGATTTCATCTTTGAAGTGCCATTTTGAAAGGATATGTGCTGGTGTAATTGTTCTCCCTATTTTTTCTTCTTTCGATGATTCAACATATATCGAGAGGCAAATTCTTTAGCAGACATTGACAAATACAGAGTAGAAGGCTTGGATCGACATTTCAGCGAAGTTAAGTATATGCCTAAAATAGATGTCGGTGCCTACAGATTAGATCGTGATCATGCCCTACCTAGTTTACGATTTTAATGTTTTCGTGGTGTTTTTTTTACTGTATTTGAGTTTCTGGCAGGTTTTTTTTTCCACTAGAAAATTAGGTTGTTATGTTTTGTTGTTTGCTGTTGTTTATCTTATTTTGTGTATTTTTTATGTTTTGTTACTATAGTATTCTTCCGCCACAAGTGAAGCCTAAATTTCAAAAATCGTGGAGAGTTGTTGCACATCACTTCTTTTTTTTGAGACACACTTATTTAATTTCATAGCTTCTGACATTCCACTTCTATCTAACCCGTTGGGTAAAAGGCCCACGTTGACCCAATTTAAAAGATCCAACTCCAAAAGCCCAATATTTCGTCTTGGTATTCGATGAAAAGAATCTATCAAACTTAGTCATGTACGTGAAAAATTGCCCACATAAATAAAACTATCAATAACTACCTTAGGCATAAAACTATGAAACCGTCCACAATATTCACGATATGAACGGTTAAGAAAGACACCCGCTACATGGAAGGGAGGTCGAGAAACAAGTATAAAAGGAGGTGAAGTAGTGAAAGGAAGGTGCACAATTTTTGGCAAAGTAAACTAGAAATACTGAAATAGAGCCAAAGACTAACTAAACTATCGGAGGACTCCTCCCCTTCCGGTGAAGAAAAATATTGATTTTAGTGTGCAGGTGCAAAGTCAAAAGGGAAGAAGTGTTCGAGGTGGTCATCATAAACCAACTGATTTATCACTTTTCCATCCTTACTTTTTGAAAAACTATTTTTCTGAAAATAATTTCCCTATGTTCGCCATCTCTTATTCCATATATAGCGGATGTTCCTAATTAGGTGGAATTCGTACTTGAAAATTTTGATCTGACCGTTCATTTGAGGAATGTATAATTTGAGAACAACAACATGCATGATGATCTAGCGCGTGTGACTAAATTTATTCTCTTGATCTTTTGTATTTATATTTTAATTCATGTACCGTAACTTTTGTATGAAAAATTAGATCGTACGTACTGAACTTGTGTATAGAGCTCTGATAGAAGACTTTCAGTAATTAAGAAAAGGCCGTACTTTAGTTTCATGAGATAAAATGCATGAATTCCTTAAAAGGCTCCATAGCTCTGGGAATTGTGGGTTCAGATTATAATTAAAAGACTCATGAACCCGTAAAATAAAGACTCTTCAATTCATTAAGAACGAGGTCAATATATGTACATATAGGCACAATTAATATCAGACGACATCAAATCTTCCAGTACAACACGTTACAATAAATACTAGTTCCCAAATGGGCCCGTAAGTCATCTAGAAGATGAGCCATGTCGACCCGTTTAGGCAACTTAGTTTATTTCAGTACGATCGCTCAAAAACCAAAACCAAAAAAACAAACACACCCTCTTATTTATTAGCACTCGTTGAAATAAACATTCGATACTTCTGTTCCTCGTCTTTGGTCGATTCTGCGAGCTGTCGTTCTCATAGAGGAACAGTGTAACCTGCAAAGACGAAGCGAAATGGTGAGATTTTTTAACCAATGCCTTTCTATTTTTACTCTTTTCCATAATTTTTTATTTGGGAGGTGTAATTAAACCAATTTCAAAATTATGTAGATATAGATATAGGTGTGCAGATCATCATATATATCGAGTTACCTCCACACTTCCTTCCAGCATATCGATTCTTGATGTTGCACCTCTTTGGAATAGTGACGCCAATCTGGGGCTTGACCCCAACCTGCTTTGCAATTGGTGACAGCAAAACAGCACAAAGGCATCTGGGCACGGTTCTTAGCAGGGAAGCAACTTTGGCACAACATGCTGCTGGAACGTTGATCCTGGCATTCTGGGCTGAACCCAAGCAAGGTCTGAAACTAACCGCCTCTTGAAAAATGGAGTTCCTCCCACAGTCTCCTTCTGCGTCAACTTCCCAAATGAAGGCCTTGGAAGAAAGCACGATCAGGAAAACCACCACGATGCATGTTTTAATGTTTGAGGCCATCTCTGCTTTGGACTTGAGATAGGTTTCGGTCGTGGCTTAGTATATATATTAATTCAAGAGGTAAAATGATTTGAATCAGTTGCAAGGCTGAGCTATCAATAGAAGAATTGGTGGCTATAACCCGAGACTCTGCTGTCGTATATTATATATAGGATCCTACGAAGATGAGCTCCTTATCTCTATTATATAACTACCTTATCTTTATCTAATTAGTTTTCTATCAACATTATCCTGTCCTCTCAAGCTGAACGGCAATCGAAAGATCTTTGACGAAATTGGTTCGAAGACGAAAGAAACAGCACTACAAGAATTATAGCTTTAGGTGACAAAGTTTTGGGTGTCAAACCAAATTTTGTCACCTAAAGTGACCTTTCCATGACAAAATATTAATTTCGTCACCCAAAGTCACCCATGAACGCCAAAACCGTCCGGATAGATCCCAAAACCGTTCGGACGTGTGTCGTGTGTGACAACATACCACACGTCGCGCATGAGTGACGATTAAAATAGTCACAAAATACAAAATACCGTCTGGACTCATGATCAACACGTTCGGACTCTTTGCTGGGTGACGAATTCCAAATCGACGTAACCGAGTGACGTTAGAATCGTCACAATTTTTTACAATAACGTCCGGACGTAACAGATACAACATCCGAATGAAATCACGTGACGAATAATAATCGTCAAATATAGTGACAAATTAAAAATCGTCGCGAACGCTCAATCAAGTCCGGACCTCCACTATAGCGTTCGCACGTGAAAAAAATACATACGTCCGGACGAAACAAAAAATGTTTGCACGCTTATGAATGCTATTTCCGCGAGTCGTGTGCTTCCACGTTGCAAAACTTCCACTGGAAACCATCCGGACCAATATATACAGTCCGAACGAGTTTAGCTCTAAGCAGCTTCTCGAATCGGTCATATTTAATGACGTTAAATTTGATTGGGCCACGCGTGAATCTAACCCCTGATAGGAGTCCAAACCCCAATATTACAGTTCGGACTCATTATTGACAAATTAAATTGGCCAAATTAGCCAAAATCACACTTTCACTCTATTCTCTCAAACTTTTCTCTCAAAGTTTTCACTATCCGTTCGAGATCTCTCGAACAACTTCAGGTAAGACCTTCTTTGTGAGTTTGGATTTCAATTTCATGCATTTCAATCGAATACTTTTGAAATTTTTGTGAGTTATTTGTTCATCTATAGTGGTGTTTGTTTTGTGTTTGTCGAATTACCGTTCGGACTGTGGTATATTGCGTTTGGATGGTATGCATTTCGTCCGGACATTACGCTTAGTTCGGCCGGTTAATTTTAAGCGTTCTGACTTATATAAAAATAAACGTCGTCGTTTGAATGCGTGCGAACGGTTTGTGCTTATGTTCGGACGGTTTTTGCTAGGTTGACCATGGACCACTCCGAGAGAAGTATCACTAATGTGGGGGACAGACTCAGCGACCAGCTTGGGCGGATGCTTTTTTAGCGGAGCTGAGGGGAGTATTCGGGCGATAGTGGAGCCGACGCATTCGTTGTGCATGGAGCTCCAATGCCGCTTGATCGGTCTGGAAAATAAATTTGCTCTAACGGATAGGGCTCTGACGGAGAGATGAATATTATGGAAAGGGAATTGTTCGCTGTGAGAGAACAATTGTCCCAGTTGTCCAAGTCTGTCCACACCGTTCCGATACAGCTCCAGACACTCGTCAGACGGTGGATAATATGGAGGAGCATTTGCGCATGTTCATGACGTCCTCGGACAAGATCTGGACGAGCCATCTCGTGATTCGGAGTAGTTTCATGTTTATGTTTTATCGCTATTATTAATTTATCTTAGAAGGATCGTCTTCGACTTGTACTAGACATTATGATTGTATTTTTCGTTCGGTATTTAAATTATGTTTGATATTCCATATTAATTACGTTTTTTCATTAGTTTAAATTTATTAAAATTTAAACGGACGATTAGTATAATTAAAAGAGTTACTAGTACGAGTGCTATGTTAACGGAACGGATACCGTATTTACAATTAAATAGGTGATTAGTTATAATAATTCGTGTAATAATAATTTTAATTTAAATAAATAGTTGATTAGTTATAATTATATTGTGTTAGTGAAATGATTTAAATAAATTAAAGTTATTGAAATACATTAAATCGTGTGAAATGAGAGAGGAAAAAAATGTGGCCATGCGTCCAAACGGCGTAAATATACGTCCGGATCCACCTCTGGTAGAACAGTGACACGTTTAAAAGGTAGAGTTTGAACGTATAAAAATAGTGTCCGGACACGTTTGATATTACGACATTGTTCGAACGGACTTAAGCGTTCGGACGTATGTTGCAACCGTCGCATGGCTTACACGTGTTTACGTTACACGACGGTTGAAAATAGCTATAACCGTTCGAACCCTATATAACGTCCGGACGTAGTTTGACGTTTATTTAGCCATACGTGTGCTTCCACGTCGCGCGAAGTCAGGTGAAAACCGTCCACACTTGTCATAACGTCCGGGCGTAATTACTTTTTAGAACCATTTTAAACGTTTAAATTTTGGCATTTAATGCGGAGGACTCTCATTGGGCCACATGTGCAGATAAGCGTCCGAACGTTTATGAGCTGTCTGGACGGGTTCGACGGATTATGAAAAATGCGAACAGTTCGACATTTTCATTAAACCGAACGTTTTATCATCTAATCTCTCTCGACTCTTAGTTGATTATTTGTCAAATCTTCGCATTCTAATCACATCCAGGTATGTTTTGTTGATTTTTAACATGATTTTTGCTTTAAAAATTTCGTTTTTTTACAGTTTTATATATAGGATTTCAATTCTATTTTTTGTATACTACATTGTGTTTTTTGATTGATTTTTACGTAGAAATGGATTGTGTTAAGTGTTAGGATTGTTTAAGTGTATTTGTTTGTGATTTGGTGGTGTTTTGGGTAGTGTGTGGGAGGTTTTGAGACGCTGCCATGGCTGAGTTAACTCGGTCTTCGTCCCAGTAGCGTCCAGACGTCGTAATAACCCGTTCGGACTTCTTTTAGTATAAAAAAGAAATACGTCGTCGTTTAGTTTGTCTCCGGACGTTACATGAAACAAGTCGGACTGTTTTATATTAAAAGTTATAAAATTTTACTATTTGTGTTTAGTTTGGACGGATATCCAAAAGTGTTCGGACGTGAGGAATTTTATACAAACATGAAACGTTGTCGTTTTCCTTTGTCCATACGCTATGTCAAATATGTCCGGACGCTTGTTTACCTGTTCGAATGCATTTTTATATTAAATTTGCATTTTCTTTTTTTATTATACCGTTCAGACTCCTTTATGTTGTTGTTCGGACGTAGTTCTAACCATTCGAACGGTGTTTTTTTTGCAGATTATAGAAAATGAACAAGCGTTTGCGTACCAGTAGTCAGGCCGATGCAGAGGAGTCTTCTGCTCCAGGTTTATCGTTGGATGAGCATACAACAATCATCATGTCCCACTCGGTTGTTGTCGAGCGGCATATCCAGTTGGCGGATTTCTATGAGCTTCGGTTTGAGGATCGGACGCTTCCAGAGATAGTGGAGCAAGCAGGTTGGCTTCCGTTCCTCCAGAGGACCGGGTATGCGTCAAAGAACCTGGTGCGAGAGTTCTACGCTTCTATACTTCGGGCGAGGGACCTTGAGGAGCCTAGTATGGAGGTGACCGTCCGAACGTGCAGATCATATTCTCGCCAGACGAGCTCACTTTATTTTTGGGGTACGTGAGGATTGACAGCGTTCCCTAACCTGCCAATGACAGAGGAGGGCCGGCCTACTAAGGCCGAGGTTTTCCAAATGCTTCACGGGCAGCTGCTTTCATTCTGGAGGATCATGCATCTGATTCTATGCTCCACCATCGACCCGAAGAAGCACACGACAGAGGTGACTTATGGCCGGGCCGAGTTCTTATACATGGTAGTTGTATGGGGGCTTCATGTTGATATGGCATCATTCATCTACCAATCCGTCCGTGCTGAGGCCCTGAAGACCGATGCTCAGATTTCATTGCCTTATGGTGTTCTTCTGACCCAGTTCCTACATAACTTGATGGTACCCGAGGGTGCCGACGAGCCGAGGGCGCTTCCACTTGGGTCGATTAACAAGACAACGCTCTCAAAGTCGATGGCGCAGACACGACAAGTGCTAGGTGCTGCTCGGGCAGCTAGAGCTAGACGAGAGGAGCCGGCTCAGGGGATCGAGGAGCAGGATCTGGACAAGGCTCCTCCAGGGACTCGAGGGACAGCGGCCGAGTTTGGTGGCATCTATGATGACCGAGTTGACTGAGCAGATGGAGCGGTCATGCAGCCCACCCATGAGATGGTGGGTAATATCAGTTCCTCGGCTAGCAGCTTTGGAGCTTAAGGTTGTGAGCATGGATGCTGAGTTGAAGAAGAGGTGTCCGAGGTTCAGTTGGCCCTGAAGGGCGTCGCTACCAGTGCAGAGCTAGTTGCCCTGACTGAGCGGGTCGTGTTGCTTGAGGAGCACATGAGGATGTCCGGGCGGTTCTGCATCTCTCTGATGATTGACGATCAGTAGATATTTAGGATCTTTTATTATATTTTGATTTTTATTATATTTTGAGGACATCTATTTTTATTTTATGTTTTGAGTACGTATATTGGGATTGTACTGTTGTTATTTCGTTTTGCTTTATGTTATTTCATTTCGTTACTCTTTCCCAATTTCATTACACTCCGTGCACTCTTATTTATATTAGAAAGAAAAAAAAATAAGATTGTCAAAACCGTTCGGACAAGAGGATAATCGTCTGGACGTTTTACATGTAGGCGTCCGAACGTTAGTATTTGCGTCTGAATGGGTTATATTCGTTTGAAAGACTGGAAATCGCGGACAAGATATCGAAAAGGCCAAAACTTAGAAATTTGAGAGATTTGAGCAAGAAGAGAAGAGGGGAGCTGATTTAAGACGTTAATCTCATTGAAAAGGGTGTGAAAGGAGCAACCCATTTGGGATTTCGAATTGGATTGCATTTAAGGTTAGTGGGTTTTAAATTTTTTTTATTTTATGATGAAAAGCATGGATTTTAGGATATCAAAGCATGTGTTTTTCAAATTTTTAGGGTCTAAAATGATACAATTGAGTTTGGAGTTAGTTGTGATGTGTTTATATTGAAATATTTGTCATTTGGGTTGATTTTGGCATGAATTTGTGTTGAAAATGTCATCTGTTCGTCGAAGAACTGTGTTGTTCAACAATCGCAGTCCGGATGGTTATATACCGTCCGGACTTAATTTATCCGTCCAAACGCTTTACAAAAAGGTCCGAACGTTTATATTTTATGTTCGGACGGTTAATAGCGTCCGAACGGTTTTTGCTGTCATGTTCATGCATTCATTAATTAGTAGCCTTAGCCCCGTTTAAGAATTACACGAAGTTCGATAACGAACTCAGTGTAATTCTTGAATTGTCCACGTTATGGACAGTTTGAGTTTACAATATGCGTAATGTGCGTAATTGTATCTGATATTGTGACTGATGTGTTTAGAAATTTCGATGCAAATCTCCTTTTGTCTTTCGGATACACATTCAGCATTGAGCTTGTACACTTGCCTTCAATGGTGGGTGTTTATGCTCAATGTTGTAGGCGTGTATCTGGGGACTGAGGGGAAATGTTGTCGAAATTTCTAAAGCATCAGTCACAATAGTCGGGTCAATTACATGCAGTACGTGATATTGTAAACTTGAATGGGATAGGACCTATCACCCGGAGAAATGGAGTTGAGTGTGAATGTCATCATTGTTTGCATTATTGTTTGTATTATTTTTTGCATTATTGTTTGTATTTTCGTCTTTGAAGGAACAATATGGATAAAAGCTGGATTTATGAGGCTGATAGACTCAAAAGTGTAAAGTATAGTGATGGTGTTCGGGATTTTATGAGTGTTGCCCGTAGTTATGCAGATAGTCGTGGAATGATAAGATGTCCATGTAAGAGATGTAAGAATGTGTTGTTCAAACATGTAGACGAGATGGAGGATCATTTATACATAATTGGGTTTGACCAGAGTTACACTCATTGGGTATTTCACGGAGAGTCGATATCAGAAGTTCCTAACGGGTAGTGACTTTAGAACCTGAACCTAGAAGCGAGGACTCTGAGGGAAACATAAATGATGATATGAGAGACATGTTAGAAGATTTTGAGGCGGGAGCAGGGGTTGATGAGAACGCTGGTGAAAATATTTCGGGTCCTGAAACAGTCGAGTCTGGGTCTGGAGACGGGTTTTCCGCGTATACCAAGTTATGGGCGGATGCTGAGCGAGAGTTGTATCCCGGGTGTAAGAAGTACTCGAAGTTGTCTTTCGTTGTTAGGTTACTTCATGTGAAGTCAGAGAATAATTTGACTGTAAAGGCGTTTGAAGATGTGTTGGTTTGATAAAAGATGCGCTGCCGGAGGGGGAGACACTTCCTAAATCTTATTATGAGGCGAAAAAGTTAAGAAAGAATTTAGGATTTAGCTACGATAACATACATGCGTGCTTAAATGACTGTGTACTGTTTTGGAAGGAGCACAGCGAGTTAGAAGATGTCCGGTGTATGGGGAATCGAGGTGGAAGTACAGTCAGAATAGCAAATCAAAGGTTCCTCAAAAAGTGCTGCATTTTCCCTTGAAACCGAGGTTGCAGAGAGTGTTTCTATCAAGGCAAACGGCAACGGATATGCGGTGGCACCAAGAGAAGCGTGTGGTTGAAGATGGGGTGATGAGGCATCCTGCAGACTCTGGGTATGGAAGGACCTCGATAAGAAGTATGAATGGTTTGGTCGGGAATCTCGTAACGTCGGTTGGGTTTGGCATCTGATGGGTTCAATCCGTTTGGCAACATGAGCTTATCATATAGTATATGGCCAGTGGTACTAATTCCATACAATTTGCGCCATGGAAATGTATGAAGGATTCAAGTTTTATGCTGTCGTTGCTTATTCCTGGTCCAAGAAGTCCTGGGAATGATATCGACGTCTACTTGCAGCCATTGGTAGATGAGTTGAAGGACTTGTGGGAAAATGGAATGCAGACGTACGACGCGGCCGTGTCAAGTTCATTTAAATTACATGCTGCTTTGCTTTGGACAATAAATGACTTCCCCGCTTATGGTAATCTCTCGGGTTGGAGTACGAAAGGACGGTTAGCATGCCCTAATTGCAATGCGAACACAACATCATTTTGGTTGAAACATGGGGGCAAACATTATTTTTTGGGACATCGCCGGTATTTGCCCGCGACGCATGGGTGGAGGCATGATGTCGACATATTTGACGGGAAAAAGAGTTTAGAGCAGCGCCTGAAGAAGTCACTGGAGAGGAGATACTTCAACAACTTGAATCGGTACCGTTATGTTCGTTTGGGAAGACTCAGAAGAAGAGAAAACGGGCTGACATTGAGTTAAGTTGGACGAAGCGCAGCATATTCTTTGAGTTGCCGTACTGGTCAGAGTTGAAACTTCGACATAATTTGGACGTCATGCACATAGAGAAGAATATTTGTGACAATGTGTTGGGAACTTTGATGAACGTCGATGGTAAGACGAAGGACAATTCTAGTGCTCGGCGGGACTTGGCATTATTGGGCATTAAAAAGGACTTGCATTTGCAAGTTCGGGGTCAGCAGGAGGTGATGCCTCAAGCATTATTTACTTTAACGAAGGATGAACGTAAGAAGTGTTGTGAATGGCTGAAGGGTGTTAAGTTTCCGGATGGATACGCCTCTAACATATCCCGATGCGTGAATATAAATGAAGGAAAATAATGGGTATGAAGAGTCACGACTCACACGTCTTGTTGCAGCGACTGTTACCGGCAATGATACACGGGTTATTAGGAAATGAAGTATGTACAGCGTTGACTGAGTTGAGTTTATTCTTCAGAGACTTGTGCTCAAGAACAATACGTTTAGACGTTGTGGACCAGTTAGAGAAGGACATCGGAATGATTCTTTGCAAGTTGGAACATATATTCCCTCCATCATTTTTTACTATTATGGTTCATTTAGCTGTTCATTTACCTCGGGAGGTGAAACTTGGGGGTCCAGTTCAATTTCGGTGGATGTATCCAATGGAGAGGTATATGGGGAAGATGAAGCGTTTCGTTAAGAACAGGGCACGGTGTGAGGGCTCCATTGCAGAGAATTATGTGTTAAATGAATGTTTAACTTTTTGCTCAATGTATCTTGGTACGGTTGAGACAAGATTTAATAGAAAAGACCGGAATTATGCCGACATGGATGATCGAAGTTGTCATTTTCTGTGTTTACTCAAACTGTTCGACCGCTGGGAGCTGGTAGGGGTCAAGATTTGAATATAAAGGAATTTTTAAAAGCACAGTGGTACGTACTCAACAACTGTTCAGAAATCAGCCAACATATAGAGTAAGCACAAATAAGAATATTTGCTCACTTAAACACTTATCAGTTCATTATATTTTAATTTATTATAAAATATCTTATTTATTTATAGCGAGCACTTGGAAGAGATGAGAAGGGAATCACCAATAAATGTTGATAGGAGGCACGAAGAAGAATTTCCGTTATGGTTTAGAAATCGGGTATTTATTTAATTTTTTCTATTATATGTTTAATTTTAAGTGATCATTTTTTTTAGAGTCAAAGTTAACACGTGTTTACTATTTTAGTTCAAACTATGCGCAATGAAAATCCGGGTTCGGTGTCGGATGATTTGTATGCATTAGCATCCGGTCCGGATCAACGGGCACTTTGTTACTCTGGGTGTGTAGTGAATGGAGTTAGGTTTCACACGGTCTTTCGTGAACAATTTCGTAACACTCAGAATAGTGGTGTGGTTGTTCGGGGACCACGATGGGGAAGATGTTGATTTTTACGGTCAGGTCGTGGATATTTATGCGTTGCGTTATTTGCGGGGAATTTAGTTTATTTACTAAAATGTGACTGGTTTGACTTGAGTACTCAAAACTTAGGTCTTGATAAAAGTGGTCGGTTTGTTAGTATTAACACATCCCGAAAGTGGTACAAAGACGACCCGTTCGTGCTAGCTTCTCAGGGTAATCAAGTGTTTTATATCGATGATATGAAGTTGGGCGGTCACTGGAAGATTGTTCAAAAGATTACCCCGAGAAACACGTATGATATTCCACATATTGAGGAGGAAGCTAGTGAAGATGGAGAAGGACCGTCGAACCGTGAAGCATACAGGAGAATGAGTCTATTGAGCTTTTTGTGGACTTTAGCTCCTTTGACATGATCCCGTTGACTAGAAATGACGTCGAGGCTTATGTGCCGGTAACCGATAAGAGGTCAACAACAACGTGAAGTAGAAGGAACCGATGATTCTTCGGAATCGTTCAGTGAAGATTGTAGTGATTCTGAAGAATATGACTCCGAGGACTAAAGTAACTTTATCGTTTCAATTTACTTTGCGTGTCTATTTTATATTCATTTTGAGTAACATGTGTCATTGTGTTAATTGTTTCTCTAATATTGATTTATTTGGTCACAGGACGACGTCATGCCAGCGGGAGGGAAACGTCTTCGGTGCGATTCATCAGTTCGAGCTGAGAGTAGTCCCGGTACACTAGCAGTGTCGGGTCCTTCACTTAGGGATAGGAACGAATTACCGTCCCCTGACACAGCCAGTCCAGTAGGCACCCAAAGTAGTTGTGCGTGTAAGTATCTTACCCCGTCAATCAAAATTAAATATTATGACTTTTAAATTTCTATGCTTAACTGAATTTTAAATTTTTGTTCTTCATTTGTAGCGACGTCCGGAATCAGACACGTTCGAGGTAGTACGCGTGGGATTGCCTTACTCAAGGCTCGCACCGGAGGAAAGCTGACTGTCCATATCCCTGATGGACGTACGGGCGGTGATGACAAGGCGTCCTCAATGCTCTCGAGTCATATTGGTGCGCTCGTTCGACAACATGTCCCATTTGAGACGAGTAAGTGGAAGGAGGTCCCCGAGGGTTAAATCGTATGTGATGAACCGAGTGTTGGTAAGTATAATTTATTAAATTTTAATTGTTGAAACTTTTTTACGTTTCTAACTGTTATATATGTTAAGGATGACTTCCAACTAGATTACGACCGAGCTGAGGATCGTTCACTGTGACGTCTACGATGAACACAGCGTACAGGACGCATAGAAATAGAATGTTCCAGCATTACTCGGTGTTCAATTCCAAAGAAGAGGCGTTAGAGCACCCGTATCCCGATATGAACAAGGAAGAATGGACTCGTGTTTGTGATTTATTCGCGAGCGAGGAATTTCAGGTTAAACATTTTTATTCCGTCCTGAACGTTTATTTTATTTTATTATTAATTGTGGTAACAACTGTAAATGTACAATGCAGAGGAGGAGTGCAATCAACAAGGAGAATAGAGCTAAGCTGAAGATTGTACACACATCGGGAGCGAGGTCTTTCCAACGCACGAGAGCGTTGTTAGTAAGTAATAAATTTAAATTTTTATTATTTAAATAAATGACTTAGGTATTTTAATATGCACGTTTTATATTTCTTTTGGTGTACAGAAAAATCCAGAATCTGATGAGATTAGTGCTGCGTTGCTTTATAAAAAGACGCATACTAATAAGGATGGCATGTGGACATCAGAAGATGCACGAGAAAATTTTGTAAGTTGTAACATTAGATTTAATGATGCATTCGTGTGCGTTTATGTTTCATATGTGCTAGTTTTTATTTTTTTTCTAATTTTGTAGGAAAAAATGGAGGCGTTACAGTTGCAGTACGAGTCAGAGGGAAAGTCATACACCGAAGTGGAGATTTCGCTGAGGTGTTGGGGACGAAAGCGGGTTACGTGCGAGGTTTAGGCCGTTCAGTACGGTCTGTTGGATCATCTTCATCAGTATCGTCCGTTGATTTGTCCGGAGGTTGGAGGAGGCCAGATTACAGATTGAGGAGATGAGGGCTAGACAGTTGGAATATGAAGCGCTTCTTGTCAAACGGTCAGATATGGAGCAGACGATGCGAGAGCATCTGCAGATGATGGAGGAGCAGCAACGGAAGAAAGACGAAGAGCTGATGCAGATGATGGAGAGCAGCAATGGAAAAAAGACGAAGAGCACCGGAAGATGATGGAGGAGCAGCAAAGGACCCTAGTGGAACAACAAGAACGGAGGATGCAACTAATGGCGGAGCAGATGCGTGAGCAGCTGGTGGAGCAGATCAGACAGCTGCAATCTCGTTCGACACCCAAACGAAAATTTGGGTAGATTTATATATTTTTACTACTTTCTTAGCACTTATCGATTATGTATTTTATTTACTTTTAATAACGATTGCATATTTGTAGATATTTTATTATTTTATGAGCATTGAATATCTTTCTATTTATATTATTTTTAAAAATTTTAATTAAATTATTGAAATACAAAGAAAACCGTTCGAACGGTATGAGTGGAAGTCCGAACGGTTAATTGGCGTTGATAACGTGCGCACGCATAAAATCCGTCCGCACACATCACGTCAAATTAGTCCGTCCGAATGGTTCTTTTCGCGTGCAAACGATCTTTTATCTAGCAAACGTGCACACGCAACTAAACGTTCGAACGTGTTCAACAGAACAAGCGTCCGAACTTTATGCGTCATAGTTCGAACGGATTTGGAGGATGACAAATAAATATTTCGTCATAAATGAAACAACGGTGCGGACGTCTTTACGCACGCGTCAGACGTGATGTATGTACGTGCAGACGATGTTGTATATCCGTGCGCACGGATTGTAGATGACGAAATTCATTTCGTCACCGGATGAACCGTTCATGAGAGTACGTTCGCACAGCTCATGCGAACGGTTGAATTGTACTGGCATGACGATTTTCAATTTCGTCGCTATGGCAAAAAAACCGTTCGGACGGTTTGGAAAACGTCCGAATGGTTTCGAGCGACAGAAGTCAAAATCGTCACCCAAAACTTTGGCTGACGGGCTTTAGGTGACAAACCGAGTGACAACTCGGTTTTGTCACCCAAAACATTAGGTGACGAATTTTAGTACTTTGGGTGACAAAAAAATTTGTCACCCAAAGTCTTTTTTCTTGTAGTCTAGGTAGACACAATCAGTTTGGTGAGGACATATATAGGACAACAAGTCTCTATATTGAAAAGGTTTTAGAGATCTAGATTCCCAACAAAGACTGAACTCTTACTGGAGCATGCATCTATTGTCAAAGGGAAAAAGTTTAATTAAGGTCCATGGCCCAAAATGCTTTAGAAAAAGAGCAGATCATAAAAGATATTTTGGGCATGTTTGAAAAGTTTGATTTTGGAGAAATTTTTAAAATTTTAAGAATTTTTAGATGCAAACATGAAATTTTTGTTTCAAAATTTTTAGCTTTTTCAATTTTCAGTACATGAAGTAAGGGACCTATAATAATTTTCTTTCTCTTTTTAGTTTAATTCTTAAACTTTTTTAAATAATAATAAAAACTTTCAAATGATCTCTCTCCCCCCCCCCCCATCAAGTCATCTGTTTCCTTCACAATAAACATACAAAATTTACTCAAATTATCTCTTCCTTTAATTTTTCACCAACCACCATATTCTACCAAAAAAAAATTGACTTTTAGTAACGAAATTGTTTCCTCACGAGCTCCGTCAGCCAAAAGAGTAGCACTAAAGGCTTTTGGTGATGAAATTCGGGTTTTGTCAAGAAATTTTTTAGTGATCAATGTTATATGATTTTTGGGCAGATACCAATGTAACACTGGTTTGGTACATTGGAAAGCTACAAAGAAAGTTATGTTTGACTTCCAAGGAGCTAAGAGTAGTAGACGATCTCTGAATGTACTGATCATTTGGAATTGGTGGGTTAATCAGATTCACTATATGTTGGATGTATAGACACTAAGAAATCAACCTCATCTTATGTTTTTCTTCTTGTTGGATTAGCTATACACTGGAAGAATGGTAAACAAACTTTGGTTGCTACGTCAACCATGGAGACAAAAATTTTGCATGCTATGAAGCCACTTCACATGCAATAGGCTTAAGAAACTTCAGCAGTTGTCTCAAGATCGTCGATTTTATAACGAGCCTTATTAGAATCTTCTGCAATAATTTGGTTGCAGTTTTCTTTTCTAAGAAGAATGAGAGTGATGAATCAGAAATAAATTTGAGGCCTAACAACAACAATAATCGCTAAAAGTCCTCACTCCTCTCATTGAAGAAAGAAGTCGTCGCTAATGCCCTGGCACGAAGCGACCTGTCATGATGCCTTTTTGTTTTTTACGATAAAAATCAGTACTCTATTGGACTCTCAAATTTTTTCTAAAACAATTTCACAAATAGATAGTATGTATATTTTAGTTTTAAAAAAAAATTCACAAAATTCCTCTTGCCAGAGATTTCTTTTTGAGTCCAGCACTACATAGATATACTGAATATACTACCTAGTAAAGAGACTGGTGGATTCCTTGTTGATCATTTATAGAAACTCATTTATCATGCACAAGACCCGATGTTGTCTTAAGTATTTGACCTGGAGAGATCATTACCAGGCGACTCGGTCAAAGCACAAGTACACAATAAATATACATGCATAAACCTTTCAGGTCTAAGAATATCATAAACAAATTTTGCTGAATACCTTTTCAACATCAATGATCACTTCCAGAAGGTATCCATATTTTTATATTGTTCAATGCATATACTCCTACAGTACACCCATTCGTCTGCTTAAGGTCACACCTCAATGAAAGAGTCACAACGAGTGTAGACCTATCATACATAAATATGTACGTATACAATGGTCTAGAACAATTGTCAAGTGAACAAGGAACTGAAAAAGTCATACTCCCCACCTTTGATTCATTAATCATCA
The DNA here is from genome assembly GCA_003952965.2 of Morella rubra. NCBI lineage: Eukaryota > Viridiplantae > Streptophyta > Magnoliopsida > Fagales > Myricaceae > Morella > Morella rubra. The sequence goes on along the minus strand of CM025855.1, from coordinate 10,766,099 downwards.
TTAATCATTGGCATAATTTTTCTACAATGTCACTCAACAATATTCATGTAACTCCCAACATAATACTCAATAATAAATAATTAAAAACATGTGACATCTAAATAAATACTTATCGAGACAACTAGTTTTGAGTGCATATATCTACTAGTAGCAATGTTCTCTAAACGTGTCCTTGGTGCATGACCGAGCACTGACTCCCATCGCTAGCTCTATAGTGTCCCTACCGCAACCCCAATCTTCTCAATCTACTATCTAATGGGATGAAGCTAAGACTCCAAAAGAGCTCATAGCTCTTCAAGGAGCGAATCCATACATAGAGGCCGAGCAACGGAACTAGAGGAATTCCGTGGTGTGTCCTTTGCTAGTGATTTCGCAATCGCCTAAATCATTGTAGCAGGAGTTGGCCTTGGAGATGAATCTCGCTCCGACGGAACATCGTCCAAGTGATCAGAGTCATAGGGTGACGGCCCTGCTCATGACCATCTAGCCTCACACCAGCTCGAGTCAAAAGACGTGTGATGAACTGGTCGTATGGCAACCTATCATTAAAGGCAGTAGAATGCACGCATCCCTCATCTGATCATTTGAAAAATCAGCATCAGTACATCAACTGCGCCCCACATGCGATCACAAGCAAAAGACTCCCTCAATTGATGCTGAGACCGGTCGTGCACCCCCGAGAACAAAAGCTCTATGCAATAAATTTGTGATTCAATGATAATCTATGATGTTGGATCAGCTATATATGATGTTCAAACAATACACTATTGAACGAAAATGTATTCAGTTCTAACGCAAACTGATCAAACATGGAGCCGATTTTTCAAACTAAACTATAAGAAGAGATCAACGTATGCATCTATTATCTCCCGTAGTTGTTATTATAGTTCGCCAAATAAAAAGAAATAAGAAGAGATGAGTTATTCAAACTCACCCTTTAGTTTTTGATCTTTCTACTTTACAGTTGGATTGAAGATAGCTGCGTGTGGGAAGTTCGTCTAGACCTATGAGTGCCCTTTTGAAGTATCCCATCTTGATAATTAAGACAGACTACTATGTGTTACGTTTGACCTGCAATATGTAGTTGCAGAGACTTTCTTCCAATGAGTTGACACATATATTGGAAGCCAATTATAGGGCTGTTATAAAAACCCGAGACCCAATGGCTTGACTTGTTCCGATCTAGTCGGGTGGGCTTATTTTGGGGTTGGGTTTCATTTGCTAATCTCGATAATATTCGGGTTGGGTTCATGTTGTGAAGTACATTCTGAAAAAAAACTGAACTCGACCCAAATATTATAATGCTATGCATAGTTCTTCAAAAATATAGCCCTCGGCTCAAAAACAATAGCCCAAAATGTTCTTGGCTTAAAAAAATTAGCCTGGAATGTTCTGAGCCTAGAATATAATGTAAAAAAAAAAAAAAGCCCAAACAAACCCAGCCCTGAGCCGAGATGAACCCGTAAAGCTTGGGTCAGCTCGAGTTCAAGGGTCAATTCGGGTCGAGTCGGGTTTATTTTTCTTTGCCCCGATTGAGTCAGGTCAGGTTCGGATGGGGTGAAACTCAACCCAAAACCCAAAAAGCCTAGCCCTAGCCAATTAGTGCCAAGGTCTAAGAAAATCTTTACTCCAGTTCGGTTGTATCAAGATTCTAGACCACTCAAGACAAATTAATATCGACATCTTGATAGTTGGAGGCCGGGTGTGACAAACTCTCGAAGTGATTTTTAAGAATGGGTGTAGATCAGGACTCATGCTATCATTAAGATACTATAAAAGATGCGTTGAAAGGAGATAAAAAATGGATTAAGGAGTGGATCAATAAAATGAAGAGGACATATTACATATATTAATTGCCACATAGGCAAACGACAGCAAGTCATTCCACAAGATAGTAATAATTACAAGTTCCAAAATATGGCCATTCATCTAGAAGATGAGCCACGATTTAGGCAACTCTAGTGGGGACTTATTTAGCAGCTCGTTGTCATAAACAATGGACTTGTGAAGTCTTTGTCATAAACGGAATAATAATAGTACAACGGAAAGAGTCAAGGGACTCTCTAGCTAAGGTCGGGAAGGGAATACAATTAAAGAAGATTAATTATAATCTTTAAAACGTCTACATTAAGTCTAAACAACCAAAACAATTTCCCATAAATTTCATTTCCAAAGCACATTTCGTGAAGAATTAAAAACAACCAAAAAGATTTCTCATTAAAAGAAAGGAACAGCCAAAAAGATTATTAAAATATGTATTCTTATGACAAGCTGCAACTAAAATAAAACTAATACCTCCTTTGACAAAGATTACGAATGATTTATTTAGCAATATATGATTATTGAAACTTGACAATATTTATTAGATAGACAAACTCATAATCGATATACATAATATAAGTCATACCCATTATCTTCCACAAATATCGTATTCATGAAAATACCATTAAATATTCTATGGAGATATCAGTATCTTCCAAAATCTCGCTTTGTTAACCCTAGAGTTAGGGTTGTCATTTCACCAGTTTCTTAGATAGGATAGAATAAATGGCCACACTTTACCTTGTCATATTTTCTAGGGAAAAATACATTTTTTGCCCACCGACTATGGGGGTATTAACACTTTGCACTCCATATTATTGATTTGGTGATATTTTGCCCCTCAACTACCACCTACTTACAAATTGCACTCTAACGTCAAGATTTCCGTCATTTTAGATGGAAAGGCGTGCATGTGACACGCACGTGACACGCATGGAACCAATTTCATCAGCTGAGACCATATATCTTACTAGACCATGATGGCATCACAAGGATACAACTCTTGCAGCCTTTTCATTAATCCTGTCATGTTGCACTCGTAGCCACCTCAGCACTCTCCTAGCACAGTGGCACATCTCAGGGTCATACCAAGAGTACCCACAAGATTTGTCAAACTACACCAAAAAAACAAGTTACTTGGTCACTGAATAGATGGATGACATTTTATATTTACTCATAAAATTACCTTCTAATTAACGCAGCTAAAAAATGATGTCCGAAATTCAATGAATGATGTCTCCAAAGATCAACTCCACAGTAACAATTTCGACTTGGCAATGTCGATGAGTTCAGTGTTGTTCCAGAGCTAGCATTACTGCTTGAAGGGGATGTCTCTCTAAACACTAACAAAAAGTGACCGACATTCAAACCGCAACATCTTTACCATTATTTCATATACATAAAATCAAGGGTTCAAATCCTAGATTCCCCAATCGATCTAAAAATGAAAAGCAGTCTACCACTGGGAACCACGATGCTTTAGGAAAAGATATAAACATCGAATAACCAAGGATAACCAAGCAACTGTTAGTGGGATAATTACTTACTAGTGAAAGCGTCAATATGAAACGCAAAAAATTGTCAGTGAGCTTCACAAAAAGTTCCATGTATATGCTCACTTGCTTCAAAAAATGAGTTAAAGAGCCATTGTTGTGCTTGGTTGTAGTCTAATGGATGCAGACTCTACTTTGGATGTAAAATAATGACATATGAGGCAGAGTTTATCCATACATTTTAGTATGTTCTTTGTTGTCTCAACAATCACCTCAAAATGCTAATCTTCCAAATGAATGGCACAAATAAGTTAAATTTAGCTTGTTTGGAGGCTTATAGTTCTTTGTAGTTGAAGTCTGCAAAAATCGGGTAAAATTCAAACTTCCACATTTTAGAAAAAAATGGGTGGTTGGAGCAGTGAAATAGGCTTTTAGTAACCCTGTCATGGGATAGTTTCACAGTTGGCTTAATTATTGAGGTATCACTACAAGCCATTGTTAGTATGAACAAATATAATATTCGAGGAAGTTAGTGTCGTCAGGTAATATAATATAATATAATAATCCTCTTCCTTTTAATAAAACTAAATATCACACGTTTTTACTCTCATGTTTTTATCTAGCTAACATTCTTAATTTAATGTTTGTATCTCTATTTTTTGCATGTGTTTCAGCCAATACTTGTGATAAGGATCAAGCATCCAGCGAAAAATGGGAAAGAAATGGGCAGAACTTCGTGACAAAGGAACTTCCAGAAGGTGATAAATATGCTAACTTTTGAGATGATGAGTGTGCGTATAAGTATGAGGATGAATTTTCAAGAAGGAAGGTAATGAGGGGAACAATCAAAGTTCCCTTACTAAAAAAATTGAACTTATAAAAAAGTATACAAGATATGATCGCTCAAAGTTTATGATAAGGAGTAAAATTGGCCAGCCACAGGAACTTAAGATTCCATTTCTATTCCCCCTACTAAGCATTAGCTTCAAATCAAGTTCAAATAAAAAAAAAATTAAATATATTGGACAAAGCAAGGATACACGAAATTAGGATTTTTAGGTGTAGACCCGTAGACAACATTCAACATAAGATTCCAGATTTAATTGGTTATCCTGCAACGTCTAAGCAACCAAACATCATAGCTAGAAGTCTCTAGCTATAAAATTGTGAAATGACATGTGGGTTTTCATACAAAGGAATCAACATTCATTATCATCTTTTCCTGAGAATCAACCAACCAACATAGCATACCAAAATTAAGAAAGTGTGATGTGGTGTGTTCCTTGTGCATTATTATTTTATATGGGTCAAGAGAAAAATAATACTACGATATATAGTAGATTTAAAAAAAAATTATTTTATGCTCATCTGGCTATTCTATCAGAGAAAGGTCAGATTCCCCTTCAATTTAAACCCATAAAATAAATAAATAAAAAAGAAAAAAGGAAAAATTGGAAAGTACCCTGGTCTAGAAAGGATATCCTTGAGTGCAGTTTCTTCAATGATTTCTTCTAACCAAAACCAAAAGACAGAGCAATGGGTGGGATTTGAGGTATTTCAAAATGGATGAGATTTGAGGACTTTGAAATGGGTTCAAAATGGGCGGGATTTGGGGCATTTTGAAATAGGTTTTAAAATAGGTTTGAAAAAATGTGTTGGACTAGTTTTGAAATAAGCCTATGAAATTGGTTAAAAAAGAAGCATCGTAGCAGTTGGAGTAGTGATCGCACATAAATTTTTTTTGTCTAACTAATATGCTATGGAGAGCAAAAAAAGGGGCCTGGCTTGCGCCTGGTCGAGTCGGCCAAGAGCCGAATCAAGCTAGCACGGGTCAGGCCTAGTTAAATGAGGTGGCGGCCTATAGGGCTTTGAATTTGAGAGATTGAATCGAGAACGTAGGTGTGGATGTGTCTCGACTCGTACGGTCTGGTTTGAATCCAAACTCGTCTAGGCATTAGAACTATGTCAAAGTTGAATGTTGATTTAGTTGCTATGGTGGCATATAGGCTGTTGAAAGAGGATAATAGCTTGTGGGGGAATCATTTTAAGAGTCGGTACGTTAAGGAAGGCAATTTCTAGAATGTTTAGTTGCTTATGGGAGCTAAAGATCAATAAAAGGTTAAAAATCCTCTTATGGAACGTTGCTTTGGATATTCTTGTAACGAAGGGTAATGAAGCAAAAAGAGTAGGATGTAGGGTGGAGGATGAGCACTACTACAGCCAAGAAACTACAAAGCGCCTATTCTTAGAGTGCTCTTTTGCAAAAATTATTTGGTGAGAATCCTCGTGGCCCATGGACTCCCTGGTTCTAGTGTAACAAACTTAAAGGGAGTGGAACAAATAATTATCAATCCCTGTTGGTTAATGGGAATCCCGCTGGTAGAAAAGCACCGCTTCAAGATCTTCATAACTAACATGGTGGACCTAATTTGGTTGAGCAAGAATAGGAAGGTCCATGAAGGTCACCACACTAAAGTCCTCCCACTAGTTGACAGGATACGGAAGATTAGCTCAGAGCAAATGGCAGCATGGTGTAAAAAGCTCAACGAGGGTTACCAACTTTGGCAACCTCCTCCTGTGGATAGGATCAAAGTCAATACATAAGTGGTTCTGAGGGAAGGGTATGCCGCAGCTGCAGTGAGGAACAACAAGGGCGAGGTGGCGAGAGCCGCAGTAGAAAAGGTGTCAACAACTAGTCCTTTGGTGGGAGAATTGGAGATTGCATGGCTAGGGGTAAGAGAAGTAGGGAGACAAGACTCTAGGAAGGTGATTCTAGAACGCAACTCAAAGCAAGTAATAAGGGAAGTAATGGACTTTCGAAGTAGTAATGAATGGAGAATTAGGAACATGGTTAGCAGCCTACGACAACAGTTTAATCTCTTGCAATGGTGGAGGGCTCAACATGATAAGGAAGATTTGACTCATCAATTAGCAAGCACATAGGGCACTGCCAAGCTCTTGCCTGCAGGTCATCTCGCTTAATTATTTTGAGCAATTTTCTGATCTCATTTGGCTATATATGGGTAAGGACTCCCTAAAAGTTTGCTTGCGGAATAATTGTTACAAATTTTCTTCTTTGATCTTCGAGAAAATCTTCAAGAAATATTTTTTAGCAGCCCAAATGTTATGTCTCCTTCCTCTTCACACCTCACAACTCTCACAAGGTTTCTCAAAGTTCTAATGGCCAACTATCTTGAAAATCTATCTTCTGTCTTTTTTTGAACCCTAGTTGTGATATGGTGTGAGATCTTTAGAGATTTCAAATCTCGGCCATAGGATCACATGAAAAATGAGATTGATTTGAAAATTTTCTTTTACTAACGATTACTTACTCTTTCTATAAGTTGTAATCATGTTCATTAACATACCACAATTGATTCCCAAGAAGATGAGATTGATTTGTAAAATTTCTTTTACTAACGATTACTTACTTATCTATCCTTTCACCACACTACATTCCACATGAGCCAATAGAATCAGAATAATATCACTGATTAAATCCCAAACTCATATAATTTTTAATTCCAATCTGTAACCTATTGGACTCCTACATTGCTTCCAAAACAATTTCATGAAGGCCAGTGATTTTTCAGAGTCCAACCTTTACAGATATAATGAATATACTGTCTCAATAAGAAACTTGTAGATTCCTTGTTGAACATTTACGTAAACCCATTTATCATATACAATACCTAACGTTGTTTGGAATATTTGACCTAGAAAGAGCATCACCAAATGACTCGATCAAAGTACAAATACACAACAAACAGTCCTGGATAAACCGCTCAGGTCTAAGGATACCATAAGCTAATTGTGCTGAATACCATTCTCACTATCAATGATGAGAATGTTCATGTAAATTAGCATAATTCCCATGGGAAAAATAATATTTTAAAAAATGTATTTTCATTTTAGAATGTATAAAGCAACTTGGCTGATCTATGGAGGTTCTGTAGGCTTGAAGAATTTGGAAAAGGCTACTAGAAGGGTGTCTTGAGGATCTAGAAGGTCTGGAGTGTTTTGGAGTATTTCTGTTGGTATGGTCAGGCTATAGTCAGACCGAGGTTAGCCTAGCGGACTTTTTAACAGAATTTGTTTTAAGTCTTGAAACTTCACCCAAACCTCCTGTTTTATCTATTTTACCTTCCTACCCCTACCTAAACAATATATAAACCTATTCCTAAGCCTCAACCATTTTTACGTATATTGAAATAACTTACCTCTCAAAAATCCTCTCAAGACCATTTGTACTCAGTTTCTCTCTCTAAGCCAAACACGTTCTATTCTTTGATCTAATTGTTGGAGAGAACTCTTTCTTCCCTCTGGTGGAAGATCGATGTTGTAGGATATCAATTGAAGAAGAATCGATAAGTCCTATGTGTTTCTAAGAAGAACATATCACCAAGACTCAACTTTTCTTGCAAGATTTCAAGAAAGGTTACTGCTGAAATGAGAATATTGAAAGGCTAACAAGATCGTCAGTATCCGCTAAAGAACAAGACCGGAGTTGCTGATCGTTGATTGTGTGCTAGGCATTGGCCCAAGAAGGGTTCTTGGGTGATTTTTTGAAGAGTGGGGGATCTAAAAATTGAAGGGGTTTTTGCTTTGATCACTATCTTGTAAAGTCTGAACGTTCTTAGTGGATCAATTGGTGTGGCCTACACCCGGAGTGTTTGAGAAAGATTTCCTCACTAGATTGTCACTTCGTAATCAAAATTTATGTGTCTTCTTTGTCTTGGTTACTTGCTAATATTGCTTGTGTTGTTCTTGTGATTTTGTGAAATATCTTTAGTCATCTTGATTGATATATTGAACATCTAGTATCTTAGTTAATCAATTTTAGAGATGAAGATATTTCTGTTTTCAATGATGTTGCTATAAAATTGTTGATAAACTGTGTTGCTGTAAAATTGTTGAAGCACTAAGATTTTACAGATATGCTGTTTTCAATTGACTGAAAATTGTAGTGATATTTTTTTGTGAAAGGAAAAGGGATTGTTCAATTTTTTAAATACCTATTCACCCCCCTCTAGGTATAGTATTGGGTCTAAAGTTTCTTTTCAATTGGTATCAGAGCCTAACAACACTCCTTGACCCTTTGTTGTTGTCATGTACTAGAGTCAATCTCTATCCGTTCCTCCCTAATTTGACGAGAGTAACTATGCCTATTGGAAGGTTAGGATGAGGGCTTTCTTGAAGTCCTTGGATGAACGAGTATGACACTCAATTGAAAAGGATAATCTAGACCTATGACTAGTGCTAGTGTTAGTGAAACTAAAACTATACTTGCTAGTCCTAAGGATATTAGTTTGTTGTTTAAGGATGAAATGAATGAATATACATGTAATAGTTGTGCTTTACATGCTATCTTTATGAGTATTTTAGTTGATGAATTCAAACGTATTTCTGTGTGAAGTTGCTAAAGATACTTCAAAAATCTTTGAGACCACACATGAAAGAACAAAGGTCGTGAAGAATTAAAAGCTTGAAATGCTTGCTACAAGATTTGAAGAAATCTGCATGAAAAAAGATGAGTCATTCGATGAGTTTTATGGTAAGCTCAGTGATATTGTAAATTCTACTTATAACCTAGGAGAGAAAATTTTCTAAACTACAGTTGTAAGAAAAGTTTTAAGGTCTTTAACAGAAAAATTTAGAGGTAAAGTTACAGCTATAGATGAGAGTAAAGACTTAGAAAAATAAAGATTGAAGAACTTGTAGGTTCCTTGAAAACATAAAAAGTTTCATTACCTAAATCGAAAAAATCTATGTCAGTTGCTTTAAAATCTTTTGCTAATGATATATCTGAAGTTTCTGATGATTCTATGGATGATGATGATATTGCCTTATTTGTTAGAAGATTTAGAAAAACTTTCAAATTTAAAAAGGGAAATAAGTGGAAGAAACCACTTCCGTCTTCTCCTAAACTTGCTGGAAAAACAAGATGGAAATCAAAAGAAAAAGGTGAAAAATGTGAGTTTAAAGATTTCAAGAAGAAAAGTACTCAAAGAGCTTCAATGCCATGGCTGCAAAGGTTATAGACATTTCAAAGCGGACTGCCCAACTTTTCTTAAATCAAAAGGTAAAGCTATGAATACCTCCTTAACGAATTTGGATTCAGATCTGTCTTCTAGTAATGATGAATCCGAAGGTAAGGTTAATTACATTTCTTTTACATCTTCTATTAATAGCATTCGAAATATTAGTTTAGATGATGATGATCTATTGGATGAAGATATTGATGTTGTTAAACCTCTTCAAATTGCTTATAATAATTTGTTTGAAGAAAGTCTTAAGTAAAAAAGGGAGAGATCTTGCATCTTCTAAGAAGCTTAAGAACTTGAAATAGAAAAAGGAGACTTGTTGACTAAATGTCATGAGCAATCTGGTTTAATTGATAATCTGAAAAGTTGTAATGCATCTCTAGAACTTAAGGTAAAGAACCTAAAAATGGAACTAGAGAAATCTATGTCACAACTTCAATATTTTTCTAGTGGTACAAAGAAACTTGACAAAATGTTAAGTTTAGGAATTCCTACTGGTGATAAACATGGATTAGGATTTAAACATTCTGATTCTAATGCATTTATGTACCTATTTTTATTAAAGAAAAAATTCCAGAGGTCAACAGTCAGCCTAAAATGAGTCTACAGTCACCCATTCATGGTAAGAACACTGTTCAAAGCTCTTATGTCAGTTTCAGATCTGTCCCCACTTGTTTCTATTGTGGAAAAAGAGGTCATGTGAATCAAAGTTCTTTAAATTGAAATCTAGCAAAACTAAGTTTTCGAAACCATTTTCAAATTTAGCTTTTGATAAACTAATTTATCAAGTTTCTAATTCGTCCAAACAAGTTGAATTCATATGTAAGAAAATGGATTTAAGTTCCAAGAATTTAACTTCTTCGAAAAATGTTTGGGTTAAAAAGAACACCACTACGTGTTTTGTTGCATATGTTGTTTCAAAGCCTAAAATAACTTTGTTTGGTATCTTGACAGTGGGTGCTCTAGGTACATGAGTGGTGACAAATCAGTGTTCAGCAAGTTTGAGGACTATAAAGGTGGCACGATTACATTTGGAGATGGTGGTAAAGCATCTATTGTTGGAAAAAGAACAATAGAACTACCCAGCTATCCACCATTTAAAGATGTTCTATTTGTTCAAGGTTTGAAGGCAAACCTTCTTAGCATAAGCCAAATTTGCGATTCAGATTTTGAGGTAAAGTTCAAGAAGGTTTTATGCTATGTTTTAAATTCAGATGGTAATCCTACTATTAAAGGTGTTAGAACCATTGATAATTGCTATGGTATTACTATTGATAGCAATATAAAGTGTAATAGTGCCAAACTTGATGAGACTCATTTGTGGCATCAAAGAATTGGCCATTTGAATTATAGATATCTCTCTAAGGTTTCTAATTTGGTAGATGGTGTACCAAAATTTGATGTTGTCAAGAATAAAGTATGTGGACCATGCCAACTTGGAAAACAAATAAGAACTAGTCACACAAAAAAATTTGGTGTCTTGACTAAGAGATGTTTAGAGTTGTTACACATGGACTTAATGAGACCAACTAGAACCAAAACCTTGGCCGAAAAAAAGGTATATTTTAGTTGTAGTTGATGATTTTTCCAGATTTACAAGGATTCATTTGCTTAGAGATAAATTTGAAACTTTTGAATATGTTATAAATTTATGTAAGAGAATACAAAGTGAGAAATCAAACTCTATCATAAGGATTAGAAGTGATCACGGCAAGGAGTTTGAAAATTCATCATTTGACAATTTTTGTGTTGAGGAAGGTATTCATCAGGAGTTTTCAGCACTTATTACACCACAACAAAAAAAAGTTGTGGAAAGGAAAAATCGTGTCCTCCAAGAGATGGCAAGAGTGATGATGCACGGTAAAAATCTTGCACAATTTTTTGCGGAGAAGCTGTAAGTACTTCTTGTTATATTGTTCATAGAGTTTATCTAAGACCTTACACAAAAATGACTCCCTATGAAATATGGAAGGGAAAGAAACCTACTGTTAAATACTTTAGAGTATTTGGCAGCAAGTGTTTTATTCTTAGAGATAGAGAAAACTTAGCAAAGTTTGACTCTAGAAGTGATGAAGAAATTTTTCTAGAATATTCAACAACTAGTCGAGCATATAGAGTTTTTAATTTACAGAATGACATAAGTGATTCTGTAAATGTTGAGACTATAGCTTCTATTCTTGTTGATAATCAAAATGAAAAAGAATTAGAATCTGAAAATGTAATCTCTGAAATTCAAAAATCCCCAATTATAGAAAAATCAGTGGAGACTCCTGGCAAAGAACCTTATTCTAGGATTAAAGTTAATCACCCAAAGACAATATTATAGTTGATATAAATGAAGGTATGAGACTAAAGAAAAAAGTCTTAAGTTCTTTATCTTTATCTTTATATGTTTCTATAATTGAACCCAAGAAAGTAGAAGATGTTTTGAATGATGATTTTTGGTTTAATGCAATGCATGAGGAACTTAACCAATTCATTCGAAATGATGTTTGGACTTTGGTTCCAAGACCTTCTGATGCTAATGTAATTGGTACTAAGTGGATGTTTAAGAACAAGACCAACGATAATGGAGTGATCATTCGAAACAAATCTAGATTGGTAGCTCAAGGCTACACGCAAGTAGAGGGAATAGATTTTGACTAAACTTTTGCTCCGGTGGCAAGGTTAAAATCTATCCGATTCCTTCTAGCATTTTCTTGTTATATGGGATTTAAATTATAGCATTTTCCCTAATCATGTTTTTAAATTGAAAAATTCCCTCTATGGATTAAAGCAAGCTCCACAAGCTTGGTATGAGAGATTATCATCTTATTTGCTAGAGAATGGTTTCTCTAGAGGAGTTGCAGATCGTACACTCTTTATGAAGAAAATAAATGACGGCATTGCTATAGCGCGAATATATGTGGACGACGTTGCCCTTGGTTCACCTACTGATGCACATGCTTTAAAATTTGTTAATGTTATGAAAAGTGAATTTAAAATGAGCATGGTTGGTGAGATTAATTATTTTCATAGTTTACAAAATAAACAATGTGATAAAGGCTTGTATATCTCCCAATTGAAATATGCTAACGACCTTATTAAAAAGTTTGGTGTTGAAAATTCTAAAATTACTAGAACTCCTATGAGTACTAGTTTAAAATTAGATATAGATATTTTTGGAAAATCTGTTGATCAAAATATGTATAGGAGCATGATAGGTAGCTTGTTGTATCAAACAGCTAGCCGACCTAATTTATCATTCAATGTTGGTGTGTGCGCTAGACATCAAGCTAATCCAAAAGAATCTCATTTAAATGCGGTAAAAAGAATTATTAGGGATGTAAATGGGACGATTCCATATGGTATCTAGTATCTAGAAGACTCAAATGTGAGTCTAGTTGGATATGTAAATGCTGATTGATATCCGGTATATGAAAGTCTCCAACTTGGTTAATTCTAGCTTTAGCTTAGGTGAGAAGATGCCTGAATCTAAAGTAGTTCGTAAAGTCTTGAGGTCATTACCAAAGAGATTTAGACCTAAGGTGACAGCTATTGAAGAGAGCAAGATCTTAGATTTTATCAAGCTTGACTAACTTGTAGGTTCTCTTCAAAACTACAAAATGACTTTTCCTACGACAAAGAAAGGAAAATCCGTCGCTTTGAATACAATAGAAGAGGATTCGGGTTCTGAAGACTACCTATTTGATGAAGACGACATGGATTTTTTCGTTATAAAATTCAGGAAAGTATTTAAGTTCAAGAAGGGCAAAAATTGGAAAGACTAGAAATCTAACTCAAAACCCCTTAGTAAACCATGTAGGAAGAACGATGACCAAAGGGATAACTGAAAAGAGAGAGTTCAAAAAGAAGCAAGAACAAGGGCTACAGTGTCATGGGTGCAAAGGCTTTGGGTGTTGGCTTTTGTTAGCCCATGGTTGTTTTGCAAAACAATCTATTTTGATTTTGATGATAACAAATATTCTAAGTTTTGAAGACTTTTAGATTTTATATTGTCAATCCTCCTTTCTAAAAATTATGTTTCAAAAGATCGTATTTTCTCTATCTAAAATTCTTATAAGAGGACTTGAATACCATTACACAAGTTGATAAGATCAATTTTTTCTTTGTAGGTGCTTTAAAAGGTTTTAGAATGGTTTGAACACTTTAAAGTTGCTGATTTTCTCTCTAGCACTTATAAGTGTCGACACATTGAACCATAGTGTCGACACATTGCACTTACACCCAAGACATCTTTTCCAAACTAAGACAAGTGTCGACACATTGGCTTCATGGTGTCAACACATTACACTGACTCCCGAGAGCTCAACTCCAGTTCAATTTTTGATGTGTCAACACATGCTAATCATGTGTCAACACATGCCATGGGTTTATTGATAATTTTGAATATTTGTCAGAACCTTCAAATCACTTTCAAATGACGTGAGCGCCTCTCCAAAGGTCCTTCTTGCTAACTTTGATGACCGTTGAAGTCAAGAAGATTTAAATACTAGAAGAAAATGAGAAAAAACAGAGGATCGTACGCATAGACTCGGCAATAATTCTACGACTTAACTTCTAGAGAGAAAAAGTGCTTTGAAGAAGAGAAAAGACCACACCTACCAAGAAAGCTTGTGATTCCTCTGCCAATCTTTAGCTTTCTACTGAGATCTTTGTCTTATTGCACTGCTTCGTGCTTTACACTTGTATATTCGGCTTTAAGAGCCATTCTTTGATCTTCCTTTGTACCCATCCTTTATAAACCACTTGAGTGTTAGGTAAACACTTGGTCCTACTCGTGTGGGTAGAAGAAATCCCTTTGGTTTTGGGATTTGTGAAGAGAGTTGACGCGTGAGCTCGAAAAACATTTTGTAAAGGTTCCTTAGCACCCGAAAAGCTAAGTGTATTTGCTATTTGAAGAATAGTGGAAAGAAGCCCAAGGAAGTAAATAGCCTTGGGGGTGGACGTAGGCAAGTGTTAGCCGAACCACCTAAAATTACAGTGTCATCTCCTTAACTCCATCTCTTCTTTTTACTTGTTCATATCTCTCCTTGTTGTGTTCTACGCTTTATCATTATATTGCTTAAATTCGTGAAAAAGATTGTAAAATTTATTAAAACCCAATTCACCCCCCTCTTGGGTTGTCATTCAGACTTACAGCTTTTGTTCACAATCGATATTTTGATGATTTCAAAAAATAGATTAAGTTTACAAAATGGACATCTTCAAAGACAAAGACATTTTTATCAAAGAGCCAAAGACAAGAAGATTGAAGATCAAGAAGATGCAATGAGCTCAAAAGTGAAGATTCAAGACCATAGGGTATAACCTTGTAACTCTTAGTTTCACTTTTGACAAGAATTTGAATCATACACTTGCATATTTTTCAAACCGTGCATAATCTTCTTATCACAAGTTTGACAACCAAAATGCGCTTTAAATGTTTTCAAATCATCCCTATATAAACTCCCAAGCCTTGGTTATACTTTTGGGAAGTTGGTTTTTGGATTTCAAAAACGTAAAAAATGGACTTTTTAATTGTAGCGGTCTATGAAAATGATTTATAGCGGTCGACCACTATATGTAGCGGATGATGAGACAAAATTTGACAGCATTCAAATTTTATGACCGTTGAGCAATGGCTAGTTGAAGCGGTCGACCGGTACAACGGTAAAATTATCAAATCGACCCCTAACGGCTATAAACGGCTAGTTTTCTCATGTGGCCTATAAAAAGACCTTCCTATTGTCTCTAAACAATAGAGCTCGACCACATATCATTTTACATAGCTTGAGAAATATCTTAAACCTTCATATTCCATATTTCTCATATCATTCACACAAATTACACTTTCTTATCCTTGTCATTGTGTGAATCAAAGAGATAGAGCTTTCCATTTTCATATCCACTCTTTGAGAGATTTTGTTCTTGTAAACTTCATATCCAAAACAGGTGATTCCTTTAGTGAGGTTGTTCACTAAAGAAGAAGCTTAGAGAGGGTATATCTCAAGCTTGGTTGGGTTGTGAGTGTTGAGCCCGAGAAAACACTTGTACGGTTCTCTAGCACCCAGAAGCTAGTGTGTACACTATTTGAAGATAGTGGGAAAACCTCAAGGCTCGATGAAGGAGCTTGAAGGGTGGATGTAGGCGGGTTTGCCGAACCACCTAAAAATCACGTGTTTGCTTCTCTATCCCTACTCTTTACATTTAGCACTTATTTACTTGTTGCTTTAACATACTTGTGCTAAATTATCCTTTACTTTGCAAACATGGTTTTTGGGGTTAAAAGCGAAAAAGTTTGGAAACCCAATTCACCCCCGCTCTTGGGTTGCCTTAATCTTGGACTCACAATTGGTATCAGAGCTTGGTGCTCGTTATACAAGATTTAACAATCTTGAGTTAGAATGGCAACTTCAAGCTTCAACACTCAAGTTGAAGGACTTTCCACACTTAGACCACCATTCTTTAATGGTAGTGATTATGCATATTGGAAAGTTAGGATGAGTATTTATTTTCAATCTATTGATTATGATTTGTGGTTATGCATATTGATTAACTTGAATGTCTAAAAGAGTCTTATCAAGAATTATATGCGGAAAGCATTAAAGTTAAGAAGGAGAATGCCTTGACTCTTAAGAAGAATATTTCTATTGAAAAAGAGAGAGATGAGTTAGCTGGAAAATTAGTAGAGAAAAGTACTATGGTTCAAGAGCTTATTGTTAAGAACACTTCTCTAGAAGATTTTTTTTTTGAAACTAACAAAGGAGTTGGACCAAGCTAATGAACAGCTGAAGAAATTTTGAAGTGGAACCAGCAAACTTGATAAGATGTTAAGTATAGGACACTCGGATGGAAATAAAAGAGGATTGGGTTTTAAAAATACTACTTCAGCCCCCATATCCTCAAACAAGGTGATCTTTGTGCCAGCCACTCAGAAAATTCAAAGTCCACCCACACCTTTAAAGAAGGTAAACAAGGTAGTCACCTCAAAAGCTTCTGCTTTAACTAAGTCTAAATTTTTCAGATTTATTCCTAAGTCTTTTCATTATGGTAAAATTGGTCATACCAAGCCCAAGTGTTTTGATCTTTTGAGAAATGAAAATAGACATGCTTCTTTATTTTCAAATGATGTATCAAAGTCTGAATTTGATAAGTTGATGATTCAAGTAAGTATGTTATCTCAACAAATTCAGCTTATAAACCAAAAGCTAAGCCCTGTTAATAATCAAAAGATGATATGGAGAAAGAAAGAGACTAACACCTGTTTTGAAGCACATATTGCCTTAAAGGCAAAGAACAATTTTATTTGGTACCTTGATAGCAACTGCTCCAAACACATGTGTGGAGACAAAAGCCTTTTTACAACTCTCAAGCAAAAGAGGTGTTATAACAATTGGTGATGGAAGTACGTCTGAAATTCTTGGTAAAGGATCTATAACTCTTCTTGGTAGTTTGATTTTTGATGATGTATTCTATGTGCAAGGCTTAAAATCAAATTTATTTAGTATAGGTCAGATATGTGATTCTGGTCTTGATTTTAAATTCACTAAAAACAAGTGCTCGATGATTAACTTTAATGGTAAATTTATTTTTAGTGGGTCTCGTACAACAAATAATTGCTGTGGTTTATTTATTGATGAAGATGTGCCTTGTAATATCTCTAAAAATCCTGTACAACATTCACGCACAAAGCATATAGATATTAGGCATCATTTCATATGTGACTTAGTTGAAAAACAAATTATAACTGCTGAACATGTACCTACCGAAAATCAACTTGCTGATTTATTTACAAAACCACTTGATACTGCAAGATTTGAATTCTTAAGACAAGCTGTTGGTATTTGTCAAATGTCTTTAAATAATTTTTTTTAATTGATATACTGGCCATTTAATTTTTGTTAAGTCATTCATGAATTATTTCATCATTTAGTTAGTCTAAAATGTCTTAGATATCATTTTGATAATTTCCATAACATGCAATGTATTTGTAAAGACTCAGAGAATTTATTTTATTTTTCTGAAAATAATCTGAGTTTACAAGTTCATGAGATGTTTGTTTAAAGTGAGAGCTTGCTCAGCAACAATGGTGGTAAGCTAAGTTAGTTTGGTTAGTATAATGGATTATATGGGCTCCTTTGAAACGCTTGGTGTTTTTAGTTTTTATAAATAACGTAAAAACCCAAGCCCATGCGTTTTAAACTTAAAGTTTCTTTTATTTAGTTTTGTTTTACATGCAAAGCCAATTAACCCATTTAACCCAACTATCCCATTTTACCCTTATTGAATCACTTTGACCCTAGCTCCCACTAAGCTTGCCGACACTCTCCCTTAGCATTCTCTTTTGTGCCATTTGTCTCCTTGTGTTGCGTCGTGCCTCTTCACTTGCTTATCTTGGATTTTTGTTCAAGAAATCATCGTTCAAACATTACTTGGCCAAAGAAAAAGGTACGAATCAATCCTTCTCTCCCTTTTTTATTGATTAAATGGAAAGTTTTGTTGGTATTGTGGACATGTGGTCCTAACTGGGGTGCAGCATGTCTTTTGTTGGTTGAGTTTCATTTGTTTATTCTTACCCACATGATTTAAAATTGATTACTTGACTCTATTAACTACGACTCATTCTATATGGAGTTTCTAGAAGATTTTGAAATCTAGGGTTCCTAATATTCCCCTCTTTTCAAAACTTTGTTCAATCCTTTGAAATCTTTCGATTATTTCTTTAATATTTGTTTCTATCATGTCAAATAAGTTGAAAATAGCTTTAGTTGACTACAGTATGTGACTTTATTAAAAATTGTTAGTATATCAACAACATAAGCATTCAGGTTACATATAAACGATTGTCTTGCATCTATTTTCATGTTTCTTGGTTGGGTAAAGAATATTATACAATGTTCTAGATATTACGTGATGCTTATTCAAACTAATAAATTGTATGAATAAGACTTGTGTTTTGTTTTATATGGGATGACTTGAATAGTTTTTGTAAACTGTTAATAGCCTTTTTTTTTACTAGATGGACACAAAAGACATATACATAAAGTTTTGAGTAGACTATTAAAATGAGTATTTTAAATAGGTCTCTTTGTTTGTTTTGCTTTATTGGTTCTACGTAAAACCAATAAATTATTTTTGAGCAGATGGTACGTATTAAACATACTGCAGCAAAGAATGCTCAGAATCAGTTTGAGTGCTCTAACCAACCTTCTCCTCCATGTCACTCTCAAAAACATGTTGGATCATCATTCGAACCAATTTCCAAACGAACCAAAAGTCAAGTAGCTCAAAGCTACTCACAGCTTTCAAAGGGAAAGGAAAAACAACAAGCTAACCCAGATGAAGAATCCTTTGAAAATCGGTTTTTCAATGCAAAGGTAGAAAAATTCTACAACAAGAAGTTTTGTTCAAAAGAATTGATCTTGGAACGAGGAGTGATCCTTTAAGAGCTGATACAGATGCAAATTTCTAAGAAGTGTGTTTTTGTGGTTGGGAAGGATTAATAACAAATCTCATTCCTTCTTCAGAAGAGATGGTAAGGGAATTTTACTCCAACATGCATGATTTTTCAGAATCCAACTCCTTTACTAATTACTTTCGTGGTAAATTGTTGGATATTGATCCATCTTTTCTTGCTCAGTGTCTTGGCATACCTAGGGTAAATAGACCCACTTTTCCATATAATGCCAAAACACGACCCTCTTTGAGTACTATGACCACTTTATTTGCTCTAAAAAATCTTTTTCAAAGAAAAAGAATTCCAACCTATACACTTTTCTGCTGATAATCTCATCATTAGTAGAACTATCTCTTATAATATTTTTTCAACAAATTCCTTATCTGCATTATCATATGAAAGGATGTGTTTCTTATTTGCATTTTTAGTTGGTGATAGGATAGACTTATCTTCGCACATTTGTGCTCATATAATTAAAGTCTTTCACTCAAAATCCACCACCAACTTGCTGTCATATCCTTGTTTGATAATGAAGTTTCTTGCTGCAAATAACATTGTCATTCCTTGCCATGAGCCTCGCCTAAAACTATTACAAGCTCTTGGTTCTGTTACCTTGAATAAAAGCAAGTCTCATAGAGGCCCAAAAGAAACCCACTCCTTCCAACAATCCTAGTTGTGGTCCTATGAGTTCTGATCTCAACTATGTAGTTGAAGCCTTAAAATTGCTTACTGAGAGGCCTATTACCACTGCATTTGTGCAATCCTCACTCATTGCCACTCAAGAATATTTGAAGTTACATCTAATGAAACTTATGAGTGTTGTAGCCATCATTTACAAACATCTAAATGTTGTGAAACCCCAAGGAGCATCAAGCACGGCTGGTGAAGCCAAAGGACCATCTGCTAACAAAGAAACTGATTCTAAAGAGGAAGCTGACGAAGATCCAATGGAGGATGCTGAAAATATCTCCTCCGACGAAGATGATGATAAGTAGATCCTATTTGGCTCCTTGATTAAAAAAAAAAAAAAAAGGTGAGTAAATATATTTGTTCTGTTCTCTATTTCTATTGTGTTTTGTGTTATAATTAAACTGATATGTTAATTATGAATTTTTCTTAGTTGGTGGTTGGAGGAATTCTAGTTGGGATGTTTTTTTTTTTTTGTAGTTAGATGATACTCTGGAAGTGCTTACTCGTTTGTGATACTTGTGGAGAAGATACTCTTGAAGTACTTTATTGAAGTGCTTACATTCTCTTTTGTGATATCTGTGGAGTTGATACTTTGGAAGTGTTTATGTTCTTTATTGTAATATCTAGTTGGACTATATTGTTAAGTTTCATTTGCTGAATTTGAATTTTAATATTGGAACTCTTTATTTGTTTTTGGATCTATTGTTGTTAAAGTTTTGATTAAAGTTCTTAAGCATAGGTTGCTGATTACACTTATGCTGATATTGTCTATGTTTTATAACATGCTAATATATAGGGGGAGAATTCCTCTATCTTATATGGAACACTTGTCTCAGGGGGAGAGTTGTATTCTTAAAATATCATTCAAAGCAAATGATTAACTGTTGGTATATTGTGATTTACCTCATATCAGAGTTAATGAGATTGTGTAGTTTTTGTGCTACTGAGTTGTGTTATGCAGGTTTTAAAAAATCTCAGGAATTAGTAGATTAGTCTATGTTAGAGTACATAGGTTGGTCTATTGTAAATGAGTTCTATGCTAGTGATCAACAGAACCATGTCCTAGGGGCTAGGTTTGTTTTTGTCACGAAGTTAGCCAAAGGGGAAGATTATTAGTGTATAATCTTAGTTGGCTTTAACTTCATGTGTAATTAAGTTTAATTCCTCAAATATAAGGGTGTCTTGAAGCTCCAATGTATAACTAAAGACAACAATGAAAGTACATGTTTGGACATATGTTTCTGGGATTCAAATTTGATTGGAGTATGCATGTTAGTCAGTTAATGCAAGATAGAGGTGTTACTTTTTTCCTGTGAAAGTTCAAGTTCATTCGAAGTCAGATGGAAGTTCAACAGAATTGTGTTTTATAACAGCTGTAACAGAATTCAGTTAGAAATATTCTAACTCATTACTGGACGTAAAGAAGGCCAAGATGGTCTAGAATCTTCCTCCTAATACCGTGCATTACCCCTAGTATATATTCCAAAATTTTATCATTGTTCATAACTTAGAAAATAACAGAAATTGAGCCTCCACTAAAAAAACCCTCTCAAAGAGCCTTTGTTATTTTTCTGAGATTGTATTGTGCGAACTAAGCATGAAACCTTGAGATATATCCCTCTCTTTAGGTTCTTAGTTCCAGATTTGATCACCATACTTTTTCCTAAAATAAATTCAAGATCTTTAGAGTTGCTGAAAATCTTGGAGGTCAGGAAGTGCACTGTTCTTGAGTTGTTGTTGGTGTGAGTTCACATGGAGGACAGTGTGCTATGAACAACGAGGTAAAGTGTCTAAGTTTTTTAAATGGATGAGAGGTCCTCACTCCCTGCTAGTTGCAAATCTGAATGTGGTATTCTAGGTAAGAAATTGAGTGTGTAAAAATTAGGAATTTGAGAATTATTGAGTCTATAGATCATTGTGTATTTCGAGTTTAAAAAGCTAGTGATATCTTTTCCCTAGCCTACGGGCCCATAGAGTTTTTGTCTCTTGGAATTTGTTTCCAAGAGATTTTCTCTTCGTAGATAAATATTGGTGTCATTGTGTGGTGATTGTTAAGTTTATTGTGTTCTTGATTAATTGTTGATAATCTTTGAATAGTGGCTGAGAAGTGACAATATTCATGACTATCTTGAATCTGTGATAATGAGATTCTGATATTTATGATTTATATTCTGCATTGATAAATCTTGATATAAATTATTAGTTGTTGAAATTGCTGATTTGCACTTGTGAAGATTGTGCAAAAAGTTATAGAAAAATTTGTAGAACCTAATGACCCCCCTCTAGGTTCAGGTACTATTATTTTGGGTCTTAAATCGTCTTGTTCATAAACTATGTTATGTTTTGGTGATAACATATCGTAGATTAGATTTATGTAAGCTTACGGTTTTGTCATGGAAATTGCCAAAGGGGGAGATTGAGAATGTTCATGTAAATTGGCATAATTCTCATGGACAAAACAGTATTTTAATGAATGTATTTTCATTTTAGAATGTATAAAGCAACTTGGCTGGTCTATGGAGGTTCTAGAGGCTTGAAGAATTTGGAAGAGGCTACTAGAAGGGTGTCTTGAGGATCTAGAAGGTCTGGAGTGCTTTGCAGAGTGTTTTGGAGTATTTTGTTGGTATGGTTAGCCTATAGTCAAACCGAGGTTAGCCTAGTAGACTTTTTAACATAATTTGTTTTAAGTGTTGAAACTTTGCCCAGACCTCCACTTTTGTCTATTTTACCTTCTTACCCCTACCTAAACACCATATAAACCTATTCCTAAGCCTCAGCCATTTTTTACGTATATTTAAATAACATTTATATTCAGTGCCAATAGTAGATATCAATAAATTTTAAAATATCTGAATATGATCATATTTAGTAACCATGACACAACTTGTAAAAGCGAATAAAAACTATTCATCACAAATCCATCTCATGTTGCATACTACGTGTATACAAATATTTGCGACTCTTGATTTTCTTTTTGGCCACCAAACAAACACAATCTTCACTATTTTAGTGTGTGTTTATTTGGTTCAGTGCAACCATTGTTTAGATGAGTTGTAAATAATGGGTCGGTGTTACTATCTTAATTAACACCTCCACTACTCATATTCCCTCATTTATCTTCCAAAGAAATAAATATGACTAACTATAAAATTAAGAAATTGGCATTCATTACTTTAGCTTTATCTAACCCTCAATTAAATAGAATCACATCTGCCAACAATTAGAGGTCATGAGATTTCATTTAACACGATTTCATTTAACACTTGCATTAAAAATTTAATTTTAATTTTTTTTTTGTCCAAACCGGTCCAATCAATGGATCCGAGCGGTCAAACTGGGTAGATCTATTGACCCGTCGGTCCTGGTCTAACCTAGTCCGGTTTCCTAGGTCATGGTCAGGGGCTAACCTAGACCGAATTTGGCCATGTACGTCTCCCTCACAAGTTGACCCTATGGCTTGGATCCAATCCAAGCATCCAACCATGGGTTGGGCCAGGCCTGTGTAGTAACCCACTTATCCCTTCCTTGTTTTTCTTTAAAAGGCTCAACTACTGGGTCATTTAGGCCGGTTAGGGGAACTGTCGCCTTACCCGGTTGGGCCAACGCATGATCCAGGGAATCTTTATGCCATAGTCCAACTAAGGATCGGCTAACAACTGGTAGCCACTGAGCAGCCAACAAGTGTCTTGTGGTGTCTGCGATTCACCAAGGTTGCGGACTCCACCGCTCTTCCGACTAGGGGGCTGCGTCGGTCATTTTGATGTGGCACCGACTAGGACTATCAGTATAGTCTCATCGTGCCACCACACCAAAAATTTTGATAGTGACGAAAGAAAAATCATTGTTTCGTGGGTTTTCAAAAATATGCAATCCAATGTTTAAGATTTCTCAAATAAAAAACAAAACAACGAAATATTTTTCGTTTTTCTCAAAGGCATAATTGCACAAATCAATTACTAGATCTCAAGAGTATAAAGTTGAACTAACATGGCTCCGATACCACTGAAAGATTGCTTGCAGAATAATCCTTACAGATTTTCTTCTTTGATCTCAAAGAAATCTTCAGCATCTTATCTATCTCACTTCTTGAGTCTTGTGGATCCCACAACTTTAACAGTCCAAATGTTCTGTCTCCCTTCTCTTCACACCTCACAGCGGTCATAGAGTTTCTCAAAGTTCTAATGGCCAAGTCTCATGAAATACTATCTTTTATAGTCTTTTTCTAAACCCTAGCTGTAATATGGCATGAGATCATTAGGGATCTCAGATCTTGGCCGTAGGATCATACAAAAAACTCTTTTCCATTATTTCTCTTTTATTATGTTATTCGGAATTTTGGAGTTCTACTAATTGTGATCGTGTCCTTAATTCAAAATATCTTTTAAACTATTTATTAATGAAATTGTTTTCTATGATTATTACTTAGGTGTTAATCTTTAAAATGCAAATGTATTCATCTTTGACATATTTCTTGCATTTATCATAATGGAACATCTATGAGTTAACATTTTCCCAAAATCATGAGCTTTTATAAAATTTTTTAAGCCTACAATTTTTGGATGAAAATGACTTTTAAATTTTCAGTGGTAACTAAGAAGTTGATACAAACCCACTCATCGGATTACTATCGTAATAGCAATGGACTCTTCGAATCCCTATTAGTCATCATTTATACCATTTCAATGAGATTGTCATTTACAACACCAAATTGTTCTTTTGGATGTTTTCTTAAATGAAAATAATTATTTTTTGATGTTCTATCTTTGTACTCACTTTTTGAATGATAAAGGGGAGATTTTTTTAATGTCGATTGGGTTGTATTCCCTTTGACCATTGATTAAATTTTTGGTAGAATACATATTTGGGGAAGATATTGATGGATATGCATGCACATATCTTGGTTTTTATCAAGTTTTTTATGCATTCATCTAAGTTTATATCCTTAGTCTTGTTAATGTGACAAAGAGGAAGAAATGTGTTGATAGTTTAGATGACTATGTATTATTTGTATTATTCTTTTGAATTGAATTATGAAAATTAATTCTATTAAATTTTTATTAATCCAATGGCTACTAATTTTTTTTCTCAAGTTTCAAATGATTATCCAATTGCAAAGATAGGGGAGTCATCCCAAAACTATCAATTTGGTCTCATCGTCAAAAAGGGGGAGATTGTTGGCTTTTGTTAATAGTTGATATTTTGATGATTACAATAAATGGATTGAAGTTTACAAAATGGACACCTTCAAAGATAAAAAAGATTGAAGATCAAGAAGATGCAAGGAGCTCAAAAGTGAAGATTCAAGACTAGAGAGTATAATCTTGTAACTCTTAGTTTCACTTTTGTCAAGCATTTGAATCATACACTTATATATCTTTCAAACCGTGCATAATCTTTTTATCACAAGTTTAACAACCAAAATATGCTTTAAGTGTTTTCAAATCATCCCTATATAAACTCTCAAGCCTTATTAAATTTTTAAGAATTGGTTTTTGAAATTGGGATTTAAAAAATGTAAAAAATGGGCTTTTTAATTGTAGTAGTTGATGCAAGATCTATTATGATCAACCTCTACATAAAATGATATGTCTTCCTGCGTGGGCCAAGAATGACATTTTCTAAATTTTATGATCATTAGGCAACAGCTTGTTGTAGTGGTCGACCGCTACAGTGAATCGGTTGACAGGTACATCGAGAAACTTGACAGTTTCGCTCCAAACTGTTAGTTTTCACATGCGGCCTATATAAGGAACCTCCAAATGCTTCATAAACATACTTGAACGATCATACATCATTTTTGAAGCTTGAGAAAGATAAAAAAAAAAAACCTTCAAATTACATTTTCTTATATCATTCACATAAAACACACTTTGATATCCTTGTCTCAATTGTGTGAAGCAAAGAGATAGAGCTTTTCATTTTTTTATCCACTCTTTGAGAGAGTTAAGTTCTTGTATCTTCTTATACAAAAAGGTGTGACTCCTTTAGTGATGGTTGTTCACTAAAGAATGAACTTAGAGAGGACATATTTCAAGCTCAGTTAGGTAGTGAGTGGTGAGCCCGAAAAACCACTTGAGTTGTGAGTGTTGAACCCGAGAAAGCACATGTAAGGTTTTATAGCATCCAGAAGCTAGAGTGTACACTATTGGATAGATAGTGGAGAAAACCTCAATGCTTGGACAGAAGCTTGAGGGGTGGATGTAGGCAAGGTTTGTCAAACCACCTAAAATTACTGTGTTTGCTTTTCTAATCCTACTATTTACATTTAGCACTTCTTACTTGTTGTATCAATATACTTGTGTTAAATTAGTCTTTATTTTGCAAACAATATTTTGGGGTTTAAAATCGAGAGTTTGGAAACCGAATTAACCTCCACACCCACTCGTCTGCTTAAGGTCACTGTCTCAATGACGGAGTCCATCATCCTATTTAATAGAGGCAGAATGAGCATAGACCTATTTACGCATAAACATGTGTCTTGGTCTAGAATAACCATCAAGTGAACAAAGAACCAAAAAATCATACTCTCCACCTTTGATTCAATAATCATCGGCATGATTTTTTTCTAATGTCACTACAATAAAACCGTGTGACATTTTATGTCACAACATATAATATCTATAAATAAATAAACACATGTGACAATAAAAATATAAAAGAAATTATTATCTCATAATTGTTCTTAAATAACTCATTTTGAGGGCATATATCTTACACTTCCATGATTGTATTTGAGTTTTAGTGCAATAACAAGTACCCTATCGTCTTGACAAAAAAAAAAAAAAGCGCTATTACTAAAGGAACGGCGTCAAGAAGAGAAAAATTGGATTCAAGAAGGCGAAGAAATCGGGAAAGAGTGACTAGGATGAGTCAGACAGCAGAAAACACAAGTAGCTGTCAAGCATCGATCGATCGGAACCATCTTCCATAATATATACACATCATAAGATCACATCAAGTCCTTCAAGAGCCAGTTCCCCAATGGGTCAATTATCTACAAGACACTTTTAGGGAACTCTTATTTAGTACTAGCTCAAGAAACATATAGCGCTAATGGTAATAAACATAATTGGAATCCTATTTCTATTCCCTTCGGTAGATTTCAAGCTTTAGTTCATTCTCATGGGACAATGTACCCTGCAAAGAGAAAGGGACAGAAGAGTAGTTAAAACTCTGGATACACGCTACACCTAGAAGGAAAAATGGCAATGATGTGACTTAAGCTTAAACTATATATATATAATCTATTTGTTTTAATCGCTTTTCTCTGGGCCTGTATATATACATTTTTTTAAGTCAGCACTGCCTCTTAATCTGATTTTATTAGTTTACTTGTGTTGATGTTGGACAATGGAGGTGTTTGTGCAATTAAGTAGGTACGCACTTACCAAAGAAAACAGATATATAGTACTACTAAGCACTTACATGCATATATATATATATATATATGGCCTTCTTTATTCTTGCTGAAATTGCTGTCATGCGCCTTTCCTATGTACAATAAACACATAGATATACCTACACAGGATAACCATCAGCGTGGACTTACTTAATTTAGTACCGTTGGCCGGCCCATTTACATAGGTGCTGGATTTATGCCCATTTGTAATTCTACTATATACATTCCCAGATTAAACCAAGTTCGCGATTTGCTAGGTAGATATGCATACGGTGGTGTTATTTTCTCTAAAATTTTAGGGTAGGAAAATTTTCAGTAAAATAAACACATTTCAAAATTTTTAAGTTTTACACATACACACTTTACTTTTCGCTAACCTCAATAAATCTCAATAAAGTAAATATTCTCAAAATTTGGCAAACGAACGCCTTCATATATATATATATATATATATATATATATATATATATATATGTGTGTGTGTGTGTGTGTACGTGTACGTGTATGTAGCCACTTACTTCCACACTTCCTTCCAGAAGGTCGGTTCTTGATGTTGCACCGCTTTGGAATAGTGATGGCAATCGCCGGCTTGATCCCAGCCTGCTTTGCCAAAGGTGACAGCAAAACAGCGCAAAGACATTTGGGCGCCGTGTTCATCAGGGCCCCAACTTTGGTGCAACATGTCGGTGGAACCTTAGCCCTGGCATTCCCAGCTGCACTCAAGCAAGGGCTCAAACTGGCAGCCGCGGACCTAATCGGGGTCTTCCCGCACTCTCCGGCTGCAGCAACTTCCCAAATAAAGGCCTTGGAAGCAAGCACGAACACGAACGCCACCACAATGCATGATTTCATGTTGTAGGTCATCTCTATTTTGCACTTGAGATAGCTTTATGCTGCGCACTGACCTCTGAGGACGAAAGCATACCTATATATAATATATACCGCATTGAGAAGGGAAAACGTACGAAATTCAGTGGACGTTCTTCAGATCAGCTATAGTGGGGTGGTTGTGGCTGAGTATATTCTAAGATGTAATGATTATAATCAAGATCGCACTGAGATGCATGTGGCAAGGGATACTCTAAAATTTTGACACATTAGATATTTTGGTCCTCAAATTCTTCCTTCGAGCATGTTCTGTTCTTGCAGGTAACTGAGATGCTCTAGGTAGGTGGCATGAAAAGAAGTGTGAACGTTCATGGCGTGCTGAGAGTTCCATTATTTGCTCCACTAAGCTAAGCTTAACACATCACAGGGCACTTGGCATGATTCCGACGTATGAGTAGGTAATTGGAACCACGAGTTCACACAAAGTAGGTCGGCAATAGCCTAATTACGTACTTGAATTTGATTCTCTTTAAAGCGGACAATGATTCTGAATTGTTGGCACACACCTTATGGGTATCACCCTCATGTTGCATGTCATACATTCCTATTTGCGTAAAAATCTTTTGTTCTACATGTGTAACGTGTCTAAGTTTGCTTTTTTTTCCCTAAATCTGAGCAGAAGGTCAATTTGCTTTCCAGATCCTGAAGAAAGGAAATGGTTAGACAAAATCATTCTGACTGCTCTATATATACCTCTTCGTTAATTTTTCGCTGGCAGCTGTTCTGAAAAATTCTCTTAGGCCCTTATAAACTGGGCAAGATATATAAATACACATTAAGTTCAATGAAGTGCAGAGAAGAGTTGTAGCAACGTCGACGACTATGACTTGGGTGGGCTCATTTTTTTTAAGACCTTGCGCCATGGACTCGGCCTATATGGACTTGGTCCACATCATCTCCTAAACCCCTCTAAACGTTTTGGAACTTGGTCCCAGTCACTTCTTTGACGACCTCATACCCCTCCATGATCCAAATTGACCTGAGTTCGTGCCCTTTTGCTGTACGTCAGTCATCAAACTCAGCCAACTGAAACAAAGTACTATAACGTCAAAACCGACGCTAAAAATTACAAAAGTTGCCGCAAAAGGCTTTACCATGGCGTTTAGAATTGTTAAGACAATATACATGCACTTCTAGTTCTGGGTACTGCTCATATTTGTAGGTTTTCAGGTCCACGTAAGCAAGCAACCAAGGCGCGTCCTAGAGGCACCTATGTATTAGGCTGTTGGTTTTTTGGGGTAGCCACATTCTAACAGTCGCTTATTCGTTCAAAACTAAGTAGTGTAAAATCACCCTCAACCGAGATAGCTCAAATATCAATTATGGTTGGAAGGGCAGACTTCCATTTCTGAACCGAGTGAGTTCGATTTATATCCATTGTTTTGCGAGTCTTTAACTTAATTAATACATGAGCTGTGAGGCGGCCGGTTTAAGTGTCTAGAGTTTGACTGAAACACTAAGATCTCGTAGAACGTACAAACAGGGCCGAATCTATTCGAGCGCCACAGCACCCAACAATGTTTCCCGTCAGTGTAAGATGGTAAAATGTATAAAGAAACGTAGAAAAGTAAACATCTACTGCCAATAATTAGAGGAAGGAATAGCATAAATTCTTATTAGTAGATCTGAAACTCATTGTATTGGTTACGTATACATGATATGAAGCAGGCCGGTCAGGTTAGGTAAACTAGTCCAACACCACACACTACACAGTACCACGGAAAGACAGAGGGAGAAAATTAAAAACAGTACAACACAGATCAAAACTGTAAATTATGTTATCAAATTCGACAAAATATTTCTCCTAATCGGCCAAAACAGGACAAACCTCTTAACTGAGGTTTACCATCCTCCGGAGGATTCTTAGGCCGCTATGACCTTTTGCCGCTTGCTTGTCTTCTGAGCAATGACATAATTCTTCCAGTAAGTAGTGATTTCCCTCTGAGTCTCCAAGTCGCTCTTTCTCTTGAGCACAGGTCCATTAATGTCTCCATTCTTTGGAGCAGTGGGTGGCACTTCTTTGAGCTCTTTCTCTTCATCAGAGACCTTTGGGGGCAGCTTGTCCATCTCATGGAGTACGTGCGTGATGTCGTGCACGAGGCGCTCAGCGAGGGTTCGCGAGAACTCCGCCCTGATGACAACGCGGAGCACGTTCACATGCTGAGCACCCGGTGGCATGGGATAGGCAGGCACAATCCAACCAAAGCGGCGCAACATTTCAGAGATCTCAAACTCATCGTGACCTCCTTTCTTTTCCTTTAGAGAAAAGGCCACCACCGGAACCCCAATGTCCTTTGACAGAATGTTAAAGCGTCCCGTGTTCTCTATTCCCTCCTTCAGCACCATAGCATTTTCGTGACAGTTCCCCATGATATTACGGTACCCCTGACAAACACAAACTCTCGAATTAGATAAGTTATGACACTAATTAGACAAGAATATATAGTAGTTGTGTCTGTTATTAGACTTACCTCCTGGCCCAAGCGGATTAGTTGATAATACTGAGCAATAATTTGACTAGAACCTGCACGTGGTCATGAGTCCAGAAAGACTTAGAATGAGTTGCAGGTTCCAAAGAAAAACCGGGATGCCCTGAATTACAGCTGAAGATGTACATTATTTTGATTACCTTTAGAGAAATTGAGGGTGAAGGTGGACTGTTCAGCTCCAAGGTACTTGATGTGGAAGACAAGATCCTCAGGCAGGTCATCTTTGCTCCTCCAGATTACCCACCCGATTCCGGCATACACAAGACCGTACTTATGTCCACTAACATTGATACTCTTTACCAGTGGAAGACGGAAATCCCATTCCAGCTCTGGATAAATGAATGGCGCAATGAATCCACCACTAGCTGCGTCAACATGAATAGGAGTATCCCATCTGGTAACACATTTGTCCAAAAAAACATAATTAGCAAACTCGATTTCGACAATGGAAGATGTACTTAACCTGATGAATTAAGTGGTACATACCCTGTCTGCTTGTTCTTTTCTAGCAAGAGATCGTTTAAGAGTTTGACATCTTCGAATTCTCCATTATATGTCGAGCCCAAGATAGCAGCAACACAAATAGTGTTTTCATCCACCATTTCCACAGCTTTGAGAGGGTCCATTACATAGTAACCTTCCCTCACCTTCACTTCCTTCAGCTCCACCTCAAAGTACCTTGCAAACTTTTCCCAGCAGACCTGTATATATTGAACGGCGCATAGAAAGAATGTGTCATTTTTACAACCAATCATTCTAAACTCGGATCATGTACGCCATTTCCCATCGGACTATTGTCACATTTCAATTATTGCCAAGGTAATTGATCCTATTGTCAGTGGGTCTAAATGTTGGACTGGTCATTCACTATACAAATATACCTGAACATTGGCACCAGTGACAATGTTGGGCTTGTCACAAGGTTTCCCCTCAGCCTTCCGCTTGTTCTGCCACTTCCTCTTGAATGCGAGGCCAGCCAGCATTATAGCCTCGGATGACCCCACTGTTCCCACTCCTATCGCAGCCTCAGAGTCTCCAAGGGGAGCGTTGAATAGGTGTGCTATCATGTTCACACACCGATTCTGCATAATCAAATCAAGACACACCATCATTGTCAGGAGGGTTCAAGTAACGGAACCAATTCCCTCGTAGACTTTCAGCAAATAACTAAAAGACATTAAAAAGGTGTTGAGTACGATCGAATAAATTTTTTGGCTTTCTGCAAAAGTCTTTTTCTTTAAACATCTGGATTATGTAATTCCTGTAACATCCCTTCACCTGCTTTATATCGTTTGATGGTAACACCGTCGCCTGCCATGTCTTATTTGGAACGGCTTTAAACAATACAAGGTACCGGAAGACTTGAAAACAGAGACACGAAAATAAAACTACGAGTATGACAAGTGGTTTTCGCAATCTGGCTAAAAACTACCAAAAGTTTTTTGACACTTGGACCAAAATTTCGGGATATTTTGACTTCCTTGAGTAACAAGCTGACTGTTCATTTCTGTACCTTAATTTCAGACCGAAAAACCAGAAACGGTCAACCCAACCCCTAGAGGTGCGTCTGCTCGAGTAGTGTCGTATGTTTTAGTGCGGGAGGCCACGGGGAAGAGAGAAAAGGAGGGGGGGGGTGAAGAGAGAGAGAGAGGATATACGTGAAGCTCAGTTGTAACAGGGTACTCATCCATGTCTACGTAATTCTTGTTGATGGACTCCATGATTAGTTTGTCGCACTCGGGCTCCATCAACGTGGTGACAAAGGAAGCCAGGTTCAATTTTGGCTTGAAATCAAGCAGCAACTCGTCGTGTATGACCTGGTAAGCAGCCTCTTTCGGTATCGAGCTCTCCGGCATCTTATGCCTGCACCAATCACCTCTCATCAGTACACAGAACTTAAGCTCGTATATATGAAAAACAAAAGAGGAGAAGAAGAAGAAGAAGAAGCAGAAGAAAAGGCCAAGACGAAAGGTAAAGACGGGATATTTAATACCTAGGGAGTGAATCCCGGACATAGCGAGATGCCGACGTTGAAAGCACCGAGAGATCGGACTCGGAAGCAGGTTTTGTGAACACCATGGCTGTTAAGAAACCAAACAGATGAGAAATATAATGCAGAGCAAATTACTTGAGTGAGGAAGCTAATGGGCACATGTGCACATATATATAGCTAGAGAGGGAGGAGGAAGAGCGTAGAGATTCGGTGGAAGGCCCTTGATGGTTTACTGACCGTGTCCAGCGTGAGAACCTGGAAGGAGAACATCTCTTAGAGTCTTGAAGACGAAATCAATATGTTGACTGAAAAAAATAAATTAAAAAAAAAAGGAGTCGAAAGCAAGACATTAAAAATTTCCCAAATTGACCACCAAACTTAATGATATTAATATATTGAGCACGCAACAGCCAACAGATGCTGCGCGTTTTGGTTCCACCATGCGGCCACATGGGTCAAACCAGTCGTCGTGGAAAGTTGAATACATCGAGTAGGTCCCGAGCCCGAGGACCTTTTATGAGTCCCATGCACTTACGAGGAGGTCGGTCCTCCCGTTTCGCAACTTACCAGCTGTTTTTGATGACTTTTCTCTTTGGGCACCCACTGATTTAAAAGAGAGAGGTATATACCTCATTCCCACTTCCCAACAGGGGAAGGGTTGGGATGGGAGCGGGGACTGAGCAATTCAATTCCATCAAAGAAATCGATTAATCCAAGAAGGCAGGTTCGTTTTCATATTTTTTTTTAGGATTACGATGAAATTGTGAATATTTAGGTGGTGTTAAAGTTGTATAAAAATGCGTGTAGAAGTTGTTGAAAGGGATTGTGTGTGTAAAAAAGTAATAAAGTGTTGTATAAAAATACATATATGTTATGATGTTTGGATTGTAAAAATAAAAGTAGGATTCAAATCCTACAAAAATGATAAAAACGAACATGCCCAAGTTTATGCGCTTAGAAAAAAAAAATCCAAGTTTATGCATGCAGCATGTCCTTTTGGTTTGATTCTATGAATCCTTTTCTTTTTTTATACTACATATATAAATAATCCAATTTTTAGCTATTCTGCGCTTCAATACAAATCAACCTTCTTCTGTTGGTAAGATCAATGTTTCAAGAATATCCCAAGATTATTCTATGATTGCTTATGCCAAAGATCAATTAATTTAGTCTATTTTTTTAGTTAAGGAATAAATACACTTTACTCTATCTAACTATCAGGCTATTGACATTTGGAATCCCATCTATTATTTTTGTTATATTAAATTTCTATTAAAAGTTTCTGTCAATTTGGATGGAAATTGATTTTTTGTCCTCAAAATTTTGATTTTACCCTCATAAAATGATTACTACTATAAAAATTATGCGGACACAATTGTTATTTCACGTACCAAAAAATTATTTTCAGTTGAAATTGACAGAAAATTTTAACAAATGGTGTAAAGTATTTGAAATCAATAGTTAGTGAGTACAATGTAAGAAAAATAATATATGGGAATACAAAGTATCAAAACCCCTATAATTAGAGGGTGCAAAGTGTATTTATCCCTTTAAATAACTTAATATACCATATATATCATTTATATGCACCAACAGTTAATGTATGCGCATAGTTTCTTCAACGTAATATATTTATATTTTTCTCCAAACAATCAATAAATTTAAACCATAGTTCTAAATCTAATTAATGTTGAAGTATTTGGTACCTATTATTTGACGAAATTAAAGAACATTAACCTGCATACAATAGATAACTATATATCTATAGCATTTGCTCTTTGAACAAAGAATCTGTCTTAGATTGGTATGGAAATCAGATAATTGAATTGAACGGTTCAGGTTGATTCCGTAATTTGTAGGCCACAAAAATTCAAGAAAAAAAGAAGCAAGAATCAATCGAATCAAGCCAAATTAAGGGTTTGGTTCGGATATTCACGTATTTGAGAATTACCAGGATAGTTGCATGTTTATTTACAATATATAGGTTTAAATATACTTTGCACCTACGTAGTTTGAGATTTTTGACACTTTGCATTCCGTTCTACTAATTTGAGACATTTACCCACGTGATTTGAATTTCCTTCGATTTTTATCCTGCTGTCTATTTATTAGTTATTTTGAACGGAAAAGTCAGTCACGTGTTTTGCACGTGGCTCACTTGCCCATTTTATCCCTAATATTCAAAAAGGGTTAATTATACTTTGCACCTCATTCTTTTATTTTTGAGACACTTTGTATCCACATGTTCTACACGTGGTTGATTTTTCTATTCGAAATAATAGATAAATTGACAAGGATGCAAAATGTTAAGACTCCCAAAAACCACATATGTGAAATATCTCAAATTTTAAAGAATAGGTACAAAGTGTCAAGACGTTCAAACTATGTGGGTGCAAAGTGTCAAAACATTCAAACCATGTGAGTGAAAAGTGTAATTAATCTATATATTATATTATATATATGTGTGTGTGAATCTCTACTTAACTTAAGGTAATTTTGGACTCAATTGACGAGAAAATTGAGTACCATGTACCCACAATAAACAAGCCATGAAGTATGATATTATATATGGGTGTCATGGCTTGCGATAGTCGAATAATGAATGGAGAGCCTTTTTCCAACCAAATCCATCTTTTGAGACCACCTAAGCCATTGAAATTTGCAATGAATAATTCAACCTCAGGAATTTTGAAAAAACCAGCTTGGTTGACCGCATAATGTCCCCAAAGGCCAAACACGCGCGCGCGCACCACTCTAGATATATTCTCATAATCTTCTAGCTAAAGCTAACAGGTCGTGGCATATATAACGATTCTTCTTTAATTGGAAGTTCTTTATTTCTCTTTGAAAAATGGTTTCAAGGAAGACTTCTGATTTTGATTATAAATAATATATACTGCTAAAGATATTCCTAAAAGTCCTAAAATCCGAATAAACAACTCAGTAAAATCCATGAGTCTTTTCCTTCCGAACTTTGATGAAAATTTTGTATGGCCAGCTGCCAATATCTATATGTATGTATACACGTCATGGAAAACCAATTAATGATAAAAAGTAAAAACTTCTAAAAAGGTAAAAAGAAAACGAGGACTCACTACGAGAAACTTAATATTAGGTGACAAAATTTTAGGTGCTAAACCAAATTTTGTCACTTTTTTATGACAAAATATTAATTTCGTCACCCAAAAACATCCAGGAATGTCAAAACCGTCCGGACAGGTCCTAAAACCATTCGGACGATTGGTGTGACAACATACACCTCGTCGCGAATGAGTGACAATAAAAATAGTCACAAAATAATATCCGGACCTATAATCCAACCGTTCAGACCCTTTGTTGGGTGACAAATTCAAATCATTGTAACTGAGTGACGATTCGAATCATCACCATTTTTACACTACCATCCGGACTGCCCTTTTTACACGTCCGCACAAACATTACCTAACGAATAATAATCGTCAGCATATAGTGACAAATTAAAAATTGTTATAAACACTCAATCCCCTCTGGACGTCAACATAAGCGTTCCAACAAAAATAAATAAATCCGTCCAGACGCTGAAAACCATGTCCGCACAAGTATGAATGCTTCTTCCGCGAATCGTGTGGTTCCACGTTGCAAAACTTCAAACACGTGATGTCGAAATCGTCCAGACAATTTAAGGTCTAGAAGCTTTTCAAATAGGGCATATTTAATGATATTGAATTTGATTGGGCCACATGTGAATCTAACCGTTGAGAGGTGCCCGAACGCCTACGAAAATTGCTCGGACGCCTTCTTAGCACATTAAACAGGCCAGACTTAATCAAAATCACACTTTCACTCTCTTCACTCAAATTTTCTCTCAAAAGTTTTCACTACCCGTTCGAGATTTATTTCGAGATCTCTCAAACAACTTCAGGTAAAACCTTCTTCGTGAGTTTGGTTTTCAATTTCATGCATTTCAATTTAATACTTTTGAATTTTGTTGCATTCTTTGTATTCATCTATACTGTTTGGTTTGTGTTTATAGAATTACCGTTCAAACGGTTGTCTGTGTCATCCGGACGTATTTAGCACCATCCAGACGGTCCTGAACACGTTCAGACGCCTTCTAAATGTAAACATCTCCATTTGAGTTACGTGCGAAGGGTTGTGCTTATGTTCGGACGGTTTTTGCTAGGTTGACCATGGATCGCTTGAGAGAAGTATCACCAATGTCGGGGGACAACAGCGCAACCAGCTTGGGCGGACGCTTTTTTAGTGGAGCTAAAGGGGAGTATTCGGGCAATAGTGGAGCCGACGCATTCGTTGTGCATGGAGCTCCAATGCCGCTTGACGGGTAGAGAACAAATTTGCTCTAACGGATAGGGCTTTGACGGAAGAGCTGAATATTATACAGAGAGGCTGTTCTCTGTAAGAGAACAATTGTCTCAGTCTGTCCATATCATTCTGATATAGCTCTAGACATTCATCAGAAAAATGGATAATATGGAGGAGCATTTGGCGCATGTTCATGACGCCCTCGGACAAGATCTGGACAAGCCAGCTCGTGATTCGGAGTAGTCTCCTATTTATCTTTTATCGCTATTATTTACTTATCCTTAGAAGGATCGTCTCGGCTTGTACTAGACATTATGATTGTGTTTTTCGTTCGGTATTTGGATTATGTTTGATATTCTATATTAATTATGTTTTTTCATTAGTTTAAATTTATTACAATTTAAACGGATGATTAGTATAATTAAATGAGTGATTAGTACGAGTGCTATGTTAACGGAATGGTTATTGTAATTAGATTGTAATTACAATTAAAGGGTGATTAGTTATAACGGATGTTTAATATAAAAGTATGCTTAACAATATTTTTTTTTTATGTATTCAAAATAAATAAATTAAGTTAAAAATTTGAGCCAAATTACATGTGAAATTGAGCGAAGTAAATTAAATTAAGTGAAGTAAAATAATTATGTAAATTAAATCATTTAAATAAATTAAGTTGAGTGAAGTAAATCAAATTGAGTGAATTTAACAACATAAAGTAATGTTAAATAAATCTTTTGTTTGTTCAGATGGATTCCATAGCAGTTCGGACGCCTTTAACGCAGCAACATGGAATACATGTGTTTAATGAGGTAGGTGTTCGCACAAAAAGGCAACGCGTCTGAACTGCTATGATTGAACGGAGTTGTTGGGATGGATGAGACAACCGTCCGAACGTTCGTGTAACCGTCGCATTGCTTACACGTGGTTACATTATACGATGGTTGAAAACAGTTGTCACCGTCCGAATGTGGCGTGATGTTTATTTAGCCAAACGTGTGCTTCCATGTTGTGCGAAGTCAAGAAAAACTGTCCGCACAGCGTATACTCATTCGGACACTTTTAATGTGTCGAACCGTTTTAAACAGTTTAAATTTTGGCATTTAATACGAAGTACGTTCATTGGGTTACATGTGCTAAAAGCCGTCCAGACGACGTCGACGAATTCTAAAAACTCGAACAGTTCATCATTTTCATATAAACTAAACGTTTTATACTCAAAACTGTCTCGACCCTCACTTGTTTCCTTCCCAAATCTTGACGTAAACTCATTCCTTCGACATTCTAATCACATCTAGGTATGTTTTGTTGATTTTTAACATGATTTTAGCTTTAAAAATTTTATTTTTTTATAGTTTTACGTATAGGATTTCAATTCTTTTTTTGTATAGTACATTGTGTTTTTTGATTGATTTTTATATAGAAATTAATTGTGTTAAGTGTTATGATTGTTTTAAGTGTATTTGTTTGCGATTTGGTAGTGTGTGGGAGATTTTGGGAGGATGACATGGCTAAGTTAACTCAGTCGTCCTCCCTGCAGTATTCAGATGCTTGCCAAGGTCGTTCAGACGCTATATAGTATCCCAAAGGGATACGTTGTCATTTTGATATTTTTTTCGGACGTTGTGTGAAAGCAATCCGGACGGTTTTTATATTAAATTTAAATAGGTTACTTCGATGTTGTTCGTTTGGACGGCTGTCTAACACTGTTTGGATGCCTGATAGTATCCTCATGGGGATACGTTGTCGTCTTGCTTGTGTTTGGACGCTTTGTCAGTGTAGTCTGGACGTTTGAATGTTAAATGTAAAGAGTTTTCTTATCTTTTTTTTTGTCTAGACGCTTGCCAAATTCGTTCAGACGCTGTATAGTACCCCAAAAGGATACGTTGTCATTTTGATATTTTATCTGGACGCTGTGTGAAAGTAGTCCGGACGGTTTTTATATTAAATTTAAATAGGTTAATCTGCTGTTGTTCGTTCGAATGGCTGGTAGTTTCCTGATAAGGATACGTTGTCGTCTTGCTCGTGTTCGGACGTTTTATCAAGGTAGTCCGAACGTTTGAATGTTGAATTTAAATAGTTTTCTTATCTTTTTTCTATCCAAACGCTTGCCAAAGTCGTTTGAACACTTTATAGTATCCCAAAGGGATACGTTGTCGTTTTGATATTTTGTCTGGATGCCGTGTGAAAGTTGTCCGGACGGTTTTTATATTAAATTTAAATGGGTTTCGTCGCTGTTGTCCATTTAGATGGCCATCTAACGCTGTTTAGACGACTAATAGCATCCTCACAGGGATACGTTGACGTTTTGATGGTGTCCAGACACCCTATTCGAGCAGTCCGGACGGTTTTACTTTCTGTTCGGATGTTCCTTCTTACTGTTTGGACGGCTCTTTGACTATGCGACCCCATTTTAACCATTCAAACGCTTTTGTGCATATTCTAAAAAAATGAGCAAGCGTCTGTATACCAACAGTCAAGCTGATGACGAGCAATCTTCCGCTCCATTTTTAACGTTGGAGCAGCATACAACGATCATTATGTCCCGCTAAATTGTTGTCGAGCAGCACATCAAGTTGACGGATTTCTATGATCTTACATTTGAGGATCGAACGCTTCCAGAGGTGGTGGAGTAGGCAGGTTGGCTTCTGTTCATCCAGAGGACCGCTATGCATCAAAAAGCATAGTGCGGGAGTTCTATTGTGCTATCTTACAGGCGAGGAACTTTGAAGAGCCTAGTATGGAGGTCACCATCTGTAGCGTTCAGATCACATTCTCGTCGAACGAGCTAGCGAGATTCTTGGACTACGAGAGGGATTTGACAGCGTTCCCAAACCTACCACTGAGCGAGGAGGGTTGGCCTACTGAGACCAAGGTTTTCTGGATAATGATGGGTGAGGATACTACCATTTTAGAGGAAAGCCTCATGATACACGAGTAGCTGCATCCTTTTTGGCAGATCATGCATTTGATCCTATGTTCTGACATCAACCTAAAGAAGCACACCACGGAGCCGTCTTATGGCCGGGCCAAGTTCAAATGTATCTGATAGTTGTACCGGGGCTGCCTGTTGATATGGCAGCATACATCTACCAGTGCGTTCGTGCAGAGGCCCTGAAGACTGATGCTCAAATTTTATTGTCATACGGGGTTCTTCTAACCCAGTTCTTGCAAGCCATGCCGGTACCCGAGGGTTCTGACGAGCCGAGAGCGCTTCCACTTGGGTCGATCAACAAGACAACGCT
The DNA here is from genome assembly GCA_003952965.2 of Morella rubra. Classification (NCBI taxonomy): domain Eukaryota; kingdom Viridiplantae; phylum Streptophyta; class Magnoliopsida; order Fagales; family Myricaceae; genus Morella; species Morella rubra. Next base: position 10,726,296 of record CM025855.1, on the reverse strand, counting down.
CTCCAAATCGATGGCTCAGCCACGCTGAGAGCTGAATGCCGCTCGAGCTACTAGAGTTAGACAAGAGGAGCAGCCTGAGGAGGCAATAGAACAGCAGGATCCTGGACAGAGCTCGACCTAGGGACTTGGGGCACAGCAACCGAGTTGAATGAATGACGCATTCTTATGGGGCGAACAATGACATTTCCCTATGTTTTAAGGACATGTATTGAGATTTATTTGATGTTATTTTGTTTATATTATGTTTTGAGGATATTTGATATATTTATGTTATTTCAGTTATATTATTTCTATTTATTAGAATTTAATACAACATGTTAATTAATGTTTTGTTTCAAATTTCGTTACACTCATTCAAACTTCAAAACTATTATCTAACTCACTTAAGGTTATTTATATTATTAACTAACTTTGGTTATTTAAAACTTTGTAATAAATTGAATTGGATGAGCTTAAAAAAAAAAACAGATCGTCAAAAACCGTTCTGAAGAAACTGGTAACCGTCCGAACTGTTTACTATAAGCTCAAACGGTGTCGTATTATATAAAAAAAAAATCCGAACGGTTCTGTCTATGGTCCGGAATGAGAGTTTCATGTCCGGACATTGTTGTTTATGATCAGATGTTGTCTTCTAGGGATTTCTGAAACGGTGTTGTGAAATATAAGCGAGCATTCGGATGGTGGTGTCCCTTCCAAACGTATTCGTTTATGGGTAGATGTTGTCATTTGAGGATTACTAAAATGATGTCGTGAACTGTAAGTTAGCGTTCAAACAGTTCGAAAATTTTAGGCGACAACAATTCTGTCGAAAACTAATAAACGTAGGGGTCTGAACAGTGTTCATACGTATGAAGATTGGAAAATCACAGACAGTGTAGAAAAAAGGGAAATACTTAGAAAACAAGATATTTGAGCAAGAGGAGAAGAAGTGAGTTGATTTTGGGCGTCCAACCTCATTGAATAGGGTGTGAAATGAGCAACTTATTTGGGATTTCATATTGGATTGCATTTGAGGTTAGTGGGTTTTAAATTACTTTTTTATTTTAGGATGAAAAGCATGGATTTTAGGATATGAAAACATGTGTTTTTCGAATTTTTAGGGTCTAAAATGATAGCAATGAAGTTTGGGGTTGGTTGTGATGTGTTTATGTTGAATTGTTTGCGATTTGGGTTGCTTTTGGCTTGTTTTTAAACGAATTTTGGCATCTATTTGAAGAAGAACTGTGTTGTTCACAATCATAATCCAAACAGATTGTGGTCCATCCGGATGCGAGTTTTAGGTTCGGACGTTTTGCTATAGGCGTCCGAATGCTATTATTATTTTTTCAGATGGTTAGTACTCCATCCGAATGGTTTTTGCTGGTATGTTTAATACATTCATTAGTAGCCTTAGCCTTGTTTAAGAATTACTTCGTTTAAGAATTACTTGAAGTTCGAATAACAAACTCGCTGTAATTCATGAATTGTTCACGTTATGGACAGTTTGAGTTTACAATATCCGTAATGTGCGTAATTGGTTCTGCTATTTTAACAAATGTATTTAGAAATTTCGATACAAGTCTCCTTTTGTCCTTCGGATACACATTCAGCATTGAGCTTACACACTTGCCTTCTATGGTGGGTGTACATGCTCAATGTTGTAGGCGTGTATCTGGGGATTGAGGGAAAATGCTGTCAAAATTTCTAACTTATCAGTCATAATGGTCGGATTAATTACATGCAGTACGTGATATTATAAACTTAAATGGGATAGGACCTATCACCCGAAGAAATTGAAGTTGAGTATGAATGTCATAATTGTTTGCATTATTGTTTGCACTTTCATCTTTGAAGGAACAATATGGATAAGAGATGGATTTATGAGGCTGATAGACTCAAAAGTGTGAAGTATAGTGATGGTGTTCCGGATTTTATAAGTGTTACCTGTAGTTATGCAGATAGTCATGGACTGATAAGATGTTTATGTAAGAGATGTAAAAATGTGTTGTTCAAACATGTAGACAAGATGGAGGATCATTTATTCATAATTGGGTTTGACCAGAGTTACACTCATTAGGTATTTCACGGAGAGTCGATTTCAAAAGTACCGAGTGGTAAGGATTCTGAAGAAAACATAAATGATGATATGCGAGACATGTTAGAAGATTTTGAGGCGAGAGCAGAGGTTGATGGGAACGCTGGTGAAAATATGTTGGGTCCTGAAACAGTCTAGTAGGGGTTTGGATACGGGTTTTCAGCATATACCAAGTTATGTGCCAGTAACCGATGAGAGTGGTCCACAACAACGTGAAATAGAAAGAAGCGATGATTCCTCGGAATCGTTCAGTGAAGATTGTAGTGATTCTGAAGAATATGACTTCGAGGACTAACGTAACTTTATCATTTCAATTTACTTTGCATTTTTATTTTATATTCATTTTGAGTAACATAATTCATTGTGTTTTTTTCTCTAATATTGATTTATTTGGTCATCAAACGACATCATCCCAGTGGAAGGGACACGTCTACAGTGCTATTCATCAATTCGAGCAGGCAGTACTCCCGGTACACTAGCAGTTTCAGGTCCTTCGCTTAGAGATAGGGAACCAATCCAGTAGACGCCCAAAGTAGTTGTGCGTGTAAGTATCTTTCCCCCTCGATGATTAAATATTATGACTTTTAAATTTCTAAGCTTAACTAGATTTAAAATTATTGTTCTCCATTTGTAGCGACATCCGGAATCAGACACGACAGGAGTAGTACGCGCGAAATTGCATTCCTCAAGGCTCCTACAGAAGGAAAGCTGACTGTCCATATCCTTGATGGACATACGAGCATATGGACATACGAGCGGTGATGACATGGCGTCCTCAATGCTCTCAAGTCATATTGGTGCGCTTGTTCAACAGCATGTCCCATTTGAGATGAGTAAGTGGAAGGAGGTCCCCGATGAGGTTAAATAATATGTGATGAACTGAGTGTTGATAAGTAAAATTTATTAAATTTTAATTGTGAGAACTTTTGTACTTACTAACTGTTATATATGATAAAGATAACTTCCAACTAGATTATGACCGAGCCGAGGATCACATCACTGTGACGTCTATGATGAACATAGCGTACAGGATGCACAGAAATAGAATGTCCAGTACTACTCGGTGTTCAATTCTAAAGAAAAGGTGTTAGAGCACTCGTATCCCGAGATGAACAAAAAAGAATGGACTCATGACTGTGATTTATTCGCGAGTGAAGAATTTCAGGTTAAAAATTTTTATTTCGTCCTGAACATTTATTTTATCTTATTATTAATTGCGATAACAACTGTAAATGTACAACACAGAGGAGGAGTGTAATCAACCAGGAGAATAGAGCTAAGCTGAAGATTGTACACATATTAGGAGCGAGGTCCTTCCAATGCGCGAGAGCGTTGTTAGTAAGTAATAAATTTAATTTTTAGTAGATATTATTTAAATAAATGACTTAGGTATTTTAATATGGACGTTTTATATTTCTTTTGGTATACAGAAAAATCTAGAATATGATGAGATTAGTCTTGCATTGTTGTATAAAAAAAAATGCGTACTAATAAGGATGGCATGCAGACATCAGAAGATGCACGGAAAAATTTTATAAGTTGTAATGTTAGATTTAATGATGCATTCTTTATCACTTATGTTTCATATGAGCTAATTTTATCTTCTTTTCTAATTTGTAGGAAAAAATTGAGGCGGTCCAGTTGTAGCATGAGTTAGAGGGAAAGTCATACACGAAAGAAAGACGAAGAGCATCAGAAGATGATGCAGAGCAGCAAAGGAACTTGGTCGAACAGTAAAAATGGAGGATGCAACTAACGGAACAACAGATGCGTGAGTAGATGATGGAGCAAATCATACAGCTAGAATCTCGTACAACATCCAAACGAAAATTTGGATAGATTTATGTATTTTCACTACTTGATCAATACTTATCAATTATGAATTTTATTTACTTTTAATGATGATTGCATATTTGTAGACATTTTACTATATTATGAGTATTGAATATCTATTTATTTATATTATTTGCAAATAATTTTTAATTAAATTAATTCAAATACGTAATAAACAGTTCGAACGGTAAAAAGGATGTTCAAACGGTTCTTGTGTAATGATACATGTGCACGCTTGACGATCCGTCCACACACTTTGCTCGTCCGAACGGATGTTCCTTCGTCCACATGATCTTTTAATTATAGACCATCCGAACGTGCAAAAAACATTCGAACGAAGTCAACTAAATAAGCGTCCACATTGTCGATGTTGATGTTCGAACGGTTTTTGAAGGTGACAAATGACTATTTTGTCATGAATGAAATAGCAGTGCGGAAGTCTTTATGTTAGCGTTCAGACAGGAATATACAACTGTCACGACGGTGTCGTATCACCGTGCGCACGTATGATCCATGACAAAATTTATTTCGTCATATTGGACCAACCATTCACACCTCTCATGCGAACAGGTGGAAGATAATAGGTATGACGATTTTGAATTTCGTCAAAATAGGAGAAAACCATCCGGACGGTTTATTTGTTTGTCCGGACGGTTTTGAGTTACAAACCGCGGAAAATTGTCACCTAAAATTTTTGCTGACGGGCTTTAGGTGACAAACTGGGTGACAACTTAATTTTGTCACAAAAATGGCACTTTGGGTGACAAATTTTTTTGACACCCAAAGTCATTTTTCTTGTAGTGACTAGAAATAAGGTGAAAATCAATAGGAAAAAATTGAGAAAAAAAAAAGTGAAATTTAAAATTACTGAAGAAAAATGGAAAAGAAGAAGGGCCAATGGGTGGAGAGTTTTCCCACCCTTGCATGATGGAGGGGTAATTCCTCCCCCACCACTCTCTGCCCATGCAGCCCGAATCGTGTGTAGTATATAAAAACAAAAAAACAACCCCTGTTTTTTAAGAAAAAATATATCCTCATTCGTACTAGAATTATATCAGAGCCTACTCAAGTCGAAGTTACACTAAGTCTCCGAGGTTTATAGTTACATTCGTATGTAGCCCGATCAGCACGTCCCAATTGAGTAAAATACGTATGAATCGGTATACTATAACGGACTTCCTTTGTTACCCGAAAAAATATATATCCTAAAAATGTTGTTTTTCTATTTAGCCAACAAAATCGTTTAAATTAACTAGTGCCTTTAATTAGGTTCTTGTTTTGGAGATTGTTTTGATTTTGATTGGTTACCTAAAAAAACCTTGTGTTTCTCTTTACCCCCAGAAATCTTTTACGTTAACTAGTTTCTTTTGGTTCTTGTTTTGGAGATCGTTTTGAATTTGATTTGTCTATATACCTCCTCAATCTCGACTATAATTATTTTTGTTTGGATCTTCTCTCCCTGCCTAGCCTCTCCAGAATTCAATCAGGTTCATCCACAGGCTCAGAAGCTAGCGGAGCCATTAATTCTCAATTGCTTAGGCTCTTTTCTCTAAACTCAATCTTCTATCACTAGTTTGAAGGGATAATAAAGTGCAATATATTCCCCTTCCCACTAACCACACCAATGTTAAAGTACAATATTACTACAGTTCTATATATTTCTAATTATCTCCTCCTAATAAAGATGTGACCTCATGCATATATATGGTATGATAGTGATACTGCAGGTCCGAAGACCAAACAACTTAAAACTTTCGCATTCTTTTTTCTGCTTTCTCTTTATTTATTTCTTATATATATTTAATTTTTTTTATGTATATATTAACTAAAGAAAATGGTAACTAAATGACGCCCAATCCTTGGTAAAATTTCGCCTTAATTAATATTCCATTGTCACGACTCACATTACAGGCCGGATAAAAGCATTAATGCAATATTCTATTCCAAAGCCTTATTCCATTAGGCATAATTCGCATCATTTTACAAACTCATTGCACAAAATTTATTATTTTCCTAACCATTTCCAAAACGACTAGTGCGAGATAATCTTATCCTTAAATGAGAATATGAGAAATATTCTTTTCCTAACCATTTCCAAGACAACTAGGGCGAGATAATCTTACCCTTAAATGAGAATTATTCTCTAGCCAAAGGCAAAAGAAAGAAAGAGATCAAGACAGGACATATTCAGTAAACAATTAAACCAAATTAAAATGAGAACTCGATCCCTGAATATATTCGTCCAAGTAATTAATTTTCATACCAATTTTCCTATAACCCCTTTGGCTAGGCCCTACGTCTAGAAAGGAAAGGAATGCTTGAACCCGGTAGTGCTTTTTGTATCGTTCTAGATGAAGAATATGTTCGCCAAATGTACGTGTTGTAATAGGTGTATCCGGGGTTGCATGATTAGCTATATCATGAGCCGAAAGGCGTCTTCGTTTTTGATTCGTCGTAGACTTCTGGTGCCGTTACTTTTCTGCTTTCCCATTAGGTTCTATAGACTAACATCCCACTTTTCCATGCATGAAGTTTCGAATATCGAGTATCCCACGCCAAAAGTCAGTAAGAGCCAACTTCATATGAAATTGCGAAGCTTCCAAACCGATCACAAATAAATCATGAGGTTCCGATTGCAGAATCAACACCTTTGTATTTTGTTCGCATCCCATTTAGGACCATTAGGTCGTAACCACTTTGGCAACCTAGCTACATAAATTGAACACATGCACTGGGACGTCGACCATCATCGTGCAGCTCGTTCCAGAAAATCCCAAGGCTTTGAAGTATTTCAATTTCATTTTGTTTTAGAGGGAAAAAACAAAACAAGAGCTACCACTCATGACTTGTGCTTTTTCACGATTTAATTCGAAGACTTGAATTTCTAATTTTATAAAAATAAAAATCTAAATTTTGGACCCAAATTAATTTTATTATTTCTAAAATCTAAGACCGTCTTTCACTTATAAAAAATCAAACGAATTATAAACGCAGGTCTTAAAGTCATATTGGGGAAAAACGTACACAAATAATGGATGCTACCCTGTTTTCTTTTTATATAATAATTTTTTAATTTTATTTTTTGTCCTATAAAGAATTCGCAGAAATTAAATAAAGATCTTGAAACTCAGGGATTTTTAAATGGACGAGATCAAATGGTCAATAAATAATCACCTGACTTACTCGGGAGGACAATTTTGGGAGCAGAAAGAGTAGAAAATATCTAACACTCGATGAATCGTCCAGGTGTCGCCAAAATGAAGAAAAGGTTGAAAGAAAAAGAAAGACGAGGGGTTTTTGCGTAATTAAAAGCAGGAGAAGGAGCCCATGGTAACACTGGCAGGAAAAGCCCAAGCTGACGTCGCGGAGGGCACTATTTGGGACGGTGGAAAAATTGGACAAACTGCACAATCGTGACATCATCGTGTACGCGGCGAATCAAATTCGCCAAATCCGACTTTGACCCAAGATCTAAGATTAAAGAGATGTGAAACATCAAACCATTTGCGAAAGCCAAACGGGTTTTCTTCGATTCTTGGTCCGCGGGTGACTCTATTTAGGGAAGCCATTCAAACATGTATCAACCTCCTGGAGCTCTAGAAAATTCAGACAGCCACTTTTTCGCCATTTTACGCCTGTCTAATAATTTTGAAACCCAATTTGGAATTCATGAAAAAAATTTAGATCTTCATTCGGAATTTCATTAGAACACTGGTAAGGACCTTTTTAAAAAAACTTTTTTCCCTTCCCAAAGTTATTTTAAGTTTAAAAATATCAATTTCGTAGCATTGTACTCTTAGATTATCAAACTTCATCAATATGCACAATCCGACTGTCAATATTATGCATTGTCATTTTAACCCGAAGATCTAATGCAACCACCTTCTTGTGAGTTATACTGTGACATGCACGCTAGCGGGTACGAGAATTATTTTGCCCCACCCCACTACCGATTGCTCAACGCACCGCACCGGTCGTTCATTTCAACCAAAGCATTTTTTTCGCTCTTTTGGTACGGAGATATTACCATCCGAAGTGTCCTTTCCCGGCAATAAATTGGTGTAATCCTAAAAGGGATGTTTCATGCTAACGAACTGTTTGTCATAAAACTTCTAGGCACCCTTTTGTGGTTCCATTTTGTTGAACTCGTTCTAGATATGGAAATGACAAAGCCTCTCATCTACCACGACTCTAACACTTTAATTTCATCTGATTGAAGGGTGCTGGATTTGCGAGGGTGACTCTATTTAGGGAAGCCATTCAAACATGTATCAAAGCTCTAGAAAATTCAGACAGCCACTTTTTCGCCATTTTACGCCTGTCTAATAATTTTGAAACCCAATTTGGAATTCATTTAGATTCCATTAGAACACTGGTAAGGTATTGGAACAAAGTTATTTTAAGTTTAAAAATATCAATTTCGTAGCATTGTACTCTTAGATCAATATGCACAATCCGACTGTCAATATTATGCATTGTTAACGATGAATTTCGATAAAACGAAGATCTAATGCAACGAAATGATATTGTCACGAAGCTTCTTGTTCTTTTTTCTTTTCAATTTGAGTTATACTGAAAATAATCAACTAAATATGACATGAAAAAATTCTACAATAATTGAAAAGTAAGGGGGAAAACGCTAGCGGGTACGAGAATGGTGGTGGCCAAAACCTAGTCCCTCGCACAGGCAGTGGCGGATGCAGGGGTGGCAAGCCAGGGCAGCCGCCCCCCACCCCAACATCTAAAACCCAACTCTTATGCGTAGCAAATTAAAATTTGTTCAGTTTTCTTCCATTGTATATCATTCATTACCTGGCCAAAAAGGTGTAATTGGTCAAATTTTAGATTTTTTGTAAATTTCTAGAGAGAGACCTTCAAGTTTCTGTATACAATAGAATAAGATCAGCTTATATTGAGGATGGAGTTTTATTGGACTAGTAATCCTTCATGAAGTTGTCTATCAATTGAAGAGTGCACCGAAGCTTGTCTTCATGTTTGATTTGGTTAAGCACTAGTCTTGAAAGACTAAGGTCTTGCAGAGTTTCAATGAAAACCTCAGGTGATTTTCATCCATTGTTGATTTAGGATGAAAGTTCTTATGGAATAAAGGCTTTGCCTCTGTGTCTCCTTCCACTTTTGTCTCACTGCCTTAAACAAGGATTGATAGGAAATACAAACATAGCAAAACTACCAAGAGACACTGGAGTTAAACAAACAAGGTTCATCTCAAAAAGTTATTTACAACTGGATTTATGACTCGACGATAAAGAATGTCAATAGATTTATTCCATAATAAGAACAAGATAATTGTTGTAGAAAGATTTTAAAGTTTTTTCAATTGATTTAGCTGCTTTATTTCGGGTATAACACTGGCGAAGCTTCTTAATTTTCGTTAATTTGTGATTTGGGAATGTGATTAGGGCTTGAACAAATATGATATTGTTGTTGTTTTTTCAGGTTAATTTTGAAACTTATAATTTTGCCTAGTGGTGGGCTTATTCAAATAATTTGTATCCTAAAACCCTATTATAAATTTAGAAAATGATACAAGGGATTGTTGGTTGATGTTGGAAGGTGATTTTTGTGAATTATTGGAGATTGGAAGTCAGGGCTCATATTTGTACGTGTATTTCAATATTTTTAGTTCTTAATTTTTGATAATTTAACTTTAAAACATTTTTTGTATTATGTTGGAAAAAAACTTTGTCATTTCGCCTTAAGAGTTTGCTTCCTTAATTTGAGTCATGTTCCACCACTGCACACAGGAATAATTTGGCAAGATTTCCGAATTATATATATATTAGTACAATGACAACGAGGGCTCATTGCAATTTGTGCTACTGAATCAGTCAATCAGCTACGAAGGGCATCTACATAAATTTCTTTAGAGTCTCAGAAGCCTTGCATTCAAACTTTTAAAAATCCAAAACACATGTCGAGATCGCTTCGGTTTTCACGGAATTGAAAGTTCCTATCCCCCCTCCCCCGCGCCCGCCCGCCTAAAGATAGGTAGTGGTCAAAGTTACGAAATGCTAAACCCTACTTCGAATAGTTATAGCAACATTTTTCGTGCGGTGAGGGGCCACTGCGTATTGTCTAATGTTTGTGTCGAAGACTCCAAAGAAAGACACAAGCAGCACAAGAAGGTTAGAAGAATTAGGTCCAGGGAAAAGGCTGACTTGACTCTACCTTGGTAGGTTAGGAATGTGGGGCCTCTACTGGGGGTAGAGTTGAAAAGGTTGTGTCTAATTAATTTTGAGTTACGAGTTAAGTAATAACAAAGAAAGAGGGAATAATCATAATATTAACTGAAGTGATTAACAGGGGTGAACCACCTGTTACAGGTTCAAAGTCCTTCTCTTGCAGAGGAGGGATACCGCCATCAGGCCCCCAGACAAGATCTAGTCCTCAACAGTTCTTGGAAACTGTCTAATATTTATTTTATTTTTGTCACGAGGGAATCCGTTGAACTGGGTTTGTGCATTGGGTACTCGAATTAGTTAACTCGTAGGAGGTAGAATTCAAACTTATACCCGCCAACTAATAGTTCATGTAATAATTAAAAATCCGTTCTTTCAAATATTTATTGAGATATTGGGCTTGTACCCTAATATTTCATTTTGAGAGAGAGCAAGAGATTTGAAAAGAACAAAGATTTGAATCTTTCTACCCTACCATAAGCCCATTTTCAATAGCCACAAATGGGGCCCATGTAAGCGGCCTTTCTTAACCCAATAGATAAGGCCCATACAAATGATGCTACTATATCTTCATCGACATCAGCAATCGGTGGGCTTCTGTACGGCCCTATAAAAACAAGCCTTTTTCTCGTTTTGTGTACAGAAATGTGGGTAATATGGCACTTAGCAACCATAAATAGCCAATGATGCAAACTTGTTGCTTTCTCTTTGTTTTTTTTTTTTTTTTTGGTTTTTTTGTTTAGTTTTTCCACTTATTGCCCTTGCGATAGCATATGGTTGGTGTGATACGATGAAAAGGGACAACAGAGAGATAAATTTAGCAAGCAGCGAAAATCCATGTCCTGATTTGATTACCATGTAACCTAATTCAGTTAACAATATTAATAAAAAGAGTATAGTTTGCAAGATGGTTGAGATTGTGCTGCATTACCTTTTTTTATTGATTAATTTACTAGTAATATTTTAACATATTTATATTTTGAAAACCTAAAGAGTGGTAATTTACACGTACAGTGCAAAAGATATGGTGTTTTAAGGGTACGAAATTTATATTTGTAAGAATATAACTCAGACACCTTTCAATGAAATTTTTTTCTTTTGTCCCTGAAAGTCCTGAAAAGTGACAGAATGTTTCAAGTGAGGCTGAATATTGAAGAGATAAGGTGATTCCCTGAAAGTCCTGAAAAGTGACGGAATACTTCCAGTGAGGCTGAATATTGGAGAAATAAAGTGATTACTAAATCATGGAGAGATAAGCAGCACATCCTCACGATCAGTCTCAATCAGTGGAGATGTCGTCCCGTAATGAGAAAGATTCAAATACAGCTCATTGATTCAAAGGAAAAAATATTGCAGGAAGATTCAATGCCGAGAATCAAGATGGCATCCACCATAATAGTGTGCCTCACTTATTGCTCAGTGTTGAAAATTTCAAAAGTTTCGCAATTTGTCTAAGCCGATTCAACGGGATCTCATTTCGTTTTTTTAAAAAAGCTTCAATCGGCGGCAGACGCTGTGTCAAAGAGATTCAACGGCCATATTCGTTCTTTAATAATTTTGATATATAGTTGTTTTCTTATCATCAATATTGTTCTTAGTGTATAATCTTAGTTGACTTTAACTTCGTGTGTAATTGAGTTTAATTTCTAATAGTGTTATAGCCGCGGTCACATGACCACTGTTATAACCCTTTCCGTTGGTTTACATATAACGGCGGTCAGTGACCGCCGCTAAAGGTGTGCTGTTTTTTTTTTTTATATATTTTCCTGCCATACAAATTTTGTTATAGATTTTAATTGATTAATGCAAACAAAGAAAAGTGTAATAAAACAAAATATATTTCATATAAGCATGTCTTACAAGTTTTGCATCAAACAAAAATAAGTTGAAGGGTATTTTCTCAATAGTCTAAAAACTAACAAGTCATGACATTTAACTACAAATAACTATAAATTTAATCCTCTCCACCTTCAGCACCATCTGCTCCTGCACTTTCTGCGTCATCGGCATTGTCTGCTATTACAATATTGTAAAATTAACAAACAGTAATGACATGAACAAAGATAAAAGAGCTTAGTACACACTTAAAATTAAATTAATGGCAGTATTCATTTATGTTTGTATCTTACCAACACTCGTTTTCGACTTGCATGAGATGATCTATGAATTGCTGGTGAAACTGATTGTTATTGGCAACATCTTGGTATTGACGTTGCTCCTACAACAGTTAAACAAACATTAATTAACTACGAAATATACATAAATAGAATCAATAGTAATACTTGAGGATAAGTAAATAAAACTTTTACCCAAGCTTGTGCCATCATTTGTATTGTAGATTTAAGCGATGCTACTTCAGACTCCAACATCTGAACTCTATTTTCCATAAATACCGCTCTCTCGTTACTAGAGGATGTAGGCTGACTGGATCTTACGTTGGTGTTGGCAGGATGAGATGAAGGAGTTGGTCCTAATCCAACGCCGCGAATGCGACCATGTCGTTCTGGACCAATCACTTGTGCATATCGGTCAGATGGTGACCAACCGATGCTGCCATCCACTCTAAATTCGTTGGAAGTTTGTGAACTTCCTGAATCGTTCAGTCCAATCTCCTCCATTCGCCTCTGAGAGAATACAACATACAATTAAATTTTGAATTAATATTCGCACATTCAAATCAAAATTGATGTAATAATGACATACTATTTTCTCTGCTACGTCCGGATTTATTGGAGATCCGTCAGAACGCATATGGACAGCTTTATATAAATCCGCTCGATTGATTGGAACTTGTTTCTCTTTTTCCTGCATCACAAACACGAATTCGTGATGAAATTGTAAATTACAAATAAGAATGGTAATGATAAGTACTATACTATTAAACAAACTAATGAAAGTACTACATACCAATTCGTGAGCATAACGTGCGAAGCTCTTTGATCCTGCAGTGTGGACCGTCGTTTGGAGCGATCTATTTTGTTTTCCAGCATGACTTCGATGCTACATTAACATCAAGACAGTTAAAATTAATAATAAGTTATATTCATGAAAATTATAATACAAATAAATAAATGTCATACCCGTCCTGCATCAGAATACCAAAAATCGACTAATTTGCAAAATTGCTCCAAATTAACGTCTGTTGGAGCATTATTTTTCACATACTGAGGCGTAAAGGCCTCATCAAAAATTTCTGCTTTAAACTACACTTGTAGTTCCTCCATTTCTCTCCTAAATCTTTGAGGAACCAGCTCTTGACAATATCCCCCAATGGAGGCTCGGGGATTGTAAACCGTTTCTGCAAAATATACCCCAAGAGTTAGGTGCGTCAATTATTAAATTTATATAGTTGAATAACAATTGTTACAAATAACCAAAATTATACCGTCATGAGGCTCCAACAGTCCTCTTTTATTGACAATGGGACTTTACGCCAATCCGCCGCATCTAGGGGGATTTGATTCGCAACACGGGCAACACAACCAGTGAATTTGTTAAATATTCCCCCTTCATTACCCAATGGCTGCCCATTGCCATTGAATTGTACTGGAATCAATTCGTCTTCCTTCAGATTCCAGACGTCCGTCATCCGCGTGCCGCCACGCACTTTCCGGACTCCAGTACCACCTGCACATTTAGCATGTGAAACTAAATTGAGTAACATATTAAACTTAGATTATCTCTATTGTGGTTATGAACATACCAATTATTTCGTTATCGTTCAAAGATTGATCATAATCGAACGATGGCATCGTAGCCTGTTCTGAAGGATGCGCAGGTGGCTGTGACGGCGTTGCTTCTTGTGATGCCGTTGCTTCTTGCGATGGTGGCACAGGTGGCTGTGATGAAGAAGATATAGTCCTGAATCTCTTCCTCGTCATTGTACCTATACAATATTTAAACATGCATAAAAGTGATTTCAATGTAAAATTCAACAATACAAAACACATTTCCTTAAACAAAACAACGCCAATAAAACGGATATATCGTAAATTTGAGCATGTAAAAAAAAAACTCAATTAACAGAGAGATATTTGACATACCATAGGAAATTCCTGAGGTATATCTAGTGTTGTTCCTTCCACCTCATTTCTAAACCACGTCAAATCATCTTGTACATTCTCGAGGATTTGCTCAACGTTGAAATTGTAAGGTTCATTTTCACAGTAGTCATCTATGTCGTCATCATTACCAGCATCAAACACATCTCTTGGTTTGGTCTTGACAACTACTTCCCAATTTGGATGTCTTTCATCTGCTACATAGTATACTTGAGATGCTTGTGGTGCCAAAATGAATGGATCATCGCTTAATCGATCTCCAGTATGCACTAAACGCGAAAAATTAACAAGTTCGAATCCAAACTCATCAACTTTATATCCCCTACCAATAGCTGTGTCAACCCAATCACATTTGAATAGTACAAAACATTCTTCATCAAAATAGTTTAACTCAATGATACTTATAATTCGCCCGTAATATGTGGTGCCCCCTTCAACAGTCACACATACTCCACTATTTTGAGTTGTTCTGCCTATTTCATTGTCTTTTGTACGAAACTTCACACCATTATGTACATATCGGCTAAATGATCTAGCTTCGGGGTTTGGACCTTTAGCAAGCCATCGAACTCTATTTGGAAGTTGATGCTTCATCGTCTCGTCCATATTTTGAACCTATTTTCCTCGAACAGCAACTCAAGATTAAAACTAATTGTAAGTTTTAAAGTAATCAACCAATGCAAAACATTTTAAACATAACACATACATAGTCTCGAAACCAGTCACAAAATTCATCCCTATGCATCTTATCGATGACATAATCTGTTGGTCGACTACTACGGTTTCTTGCCTTCAATCGATCCTTATGCATTCTACACATCGACAATACAACTAAAAAATTAATTTCATTCATCGATATAAACATGCTCAATGAAAGAGTTAAAAGTCTAACATCACTTACGTGCGAATTTGAATTAACTCATCGCAATTAAAAAGGATATATCGATGAGCCTGCATACATGTTTTCATATCAAGACGAACAAATGATATTCCTCCCATAGTATCGTCTACATTTCTTGGTGATCTATTAAAGATCGTTGGGACTGATTCTAAATATCTTGAACAAAATGTTAAGCATTCATCTGCTATATATCCTTCAGCAATAGAGCCTTCAGGTGCGGCCGTGTTGCGAACATAAGATTTGAAACGGTGCATGCACCTACATCAACAATATTAGACTTTATTAAATAAAACACGTGCAAAGAAACGTGATGTAACATATCTCTATAATTAATATTACCTTTCAATAGGATACATCCACCGAAGTTGAACCGGTCCACCCATCTTACATTCTGCAACTAGATGTACGACCAAGTGCACCATAACAGTAAAGAATGCAGGCGGAAATATCCTTTCAAGTTGACACAATGTTATAGGAATTTGAGCCTCAAGTCGATCTAAGTCCTCTATTCGTAATGTTTTGGAACAAATTTCTCTAAAGAAACATGACAATGAGATCAAAGGAGAACAAACCATGCTTGGCAACGATCTTCGTATTGCAATAGGCATCAAATGCTGCATCAAGATGTGACAGTCATGACTCTTCAAACCTATGATATTACGTTGTTGAAGCTTGACACAACGTGATATGTTCGAAGCAAAACCATCCGGCAATTTCACATTCTTTATCACTTTTAGAAAGCATTCTTTCTCTTCGCGAGTCATTGAGTAGCAAGCACCAGGCAAATGAACCTTTCCTGCATCAGTGATCTTTGGATGGAGATCATGTCTTATTCCCATGCTTTGTAAGTCAAGACGTGCCTTATAGTTATCTTTTGTCTTCCCGTCCACATCTAACAATGTACCAATGATATTGTCCACTACGTTTTTCTCTATATGCATCACATCTAGATTATGGCGTAACATATTATCCTTCCAATAAGGCAATGTGAAGAAAATACTTTGCTTCTTCCATACACTTGACTCAAAATGTAAAGTGCCCTGTAATTCCCTCAAAATGTCATCACCGGTCATAAAATTGGGTGGTGGAGTCATTTCATAAGTACCGTCAAATGATCTTTGATCTCTTCTCCACCTATGATTTAATGGTAAGAACCGTCTATGCCCCATGTAGCAAAATTTTCTACCATTATCCAACCACCGTGACCAAGTCTGATACATACAACATGGACATGCAAGACGTCCCTTTGTACTCCATCCAGAGAGGTCACCATATGCAGGAAAATCGTTAATTGTCCACATCAATGCCGCACGCATCTTAAACATATCTTTCGTAGCAATGTCATAAGTATCTAATCCAAGATCCCACAACTCTTTTAACTCCAATATCAATGGCTCTAGATATACATCTATCTTGAAAGAAGGAGATTTCGGTCCAGGAATAAGTAATGACAACATTAAAGATGAACGTTTCATGCACATCCAATGAGGCAAGTTATATGGTACTAATATCACTGGCCATGTGCTATGACTAGTGCTCATGTTCCCAAAAGGATTAAACCCATCCGCTGCTAACCCAAGCCTAACATTACGAGGATCAGAAGCAAAATCAGCATACTGTGCATCAAATGCCTTCCAAGCTTGACCATCGGCCGGATGCCTTAACAACCCATCATTTACACGTCCATCGTGATGCCATTTCATATGAGAAGCAGTTTTTGAGGACATGAATAATCTCTGCAAGCGCTGCTTTAAAGGAAACCACCGCAAAACTTTCGCCGGTTTTTTCTTGGATCTCTTAGATGATCCACCTTCATTCTGTGACAAAATATTTCCCTCCCCATTGCCCTTCCATTTTGATGCTCCACACTTTGAACAAACTTCTAACTTCTCATTCTCATTCCAAAACAACATACAACCGTTTGGACAAACAGGATCTTTTCATATCCAAGTCCTAACCCTTTCATGTATTTTTTAGCTTCATAAGTGTCCTTCGGCAATTTAGCACCCGCAGGGAGCATATCACCCAGTGTTTGGAGTAACCACGTAAAAGAGGTATTACTCCAACCTCCCATGCACTTCAAATGGTATAACTGTACAACAGCAGTTAACTTACTAAATTTTATGCACCCTTCATACAAAGGATCGTCTGCATCTTTAAGCATGTCATAAAACTTTGCAGCAGTATTGTTTTACAGTACTAATGGAAAATGGCATCCCAGATGATGGTTCACACATTTCATTATCTGCAACAGAAATAGAAGGATGACTAGATGCTGCCCTATCTCGCAATTCACCATGCGCAAACCAATAATCGTAACCCGGAGACATCCCATATTGGACCAAATGATCATGTACCGTACTGATGTTATACCTCTTGTAATTGACGCACTTTACACAAGGGCAACAAATTCTCTCATCACTACCCATACTCTTAGATGCAAAACCCAGAAACTCATTGACTCCCAACACATATTCTCTTGTCCCGCGTTTCTTTTTCATCCAACTCTTGTCCATGAGCGACAGTAATAACTATATGAAATGCAACAAAAAAGATTATGCATAATTTTAATGTTCATCACATTTTATCAAGATTTTGCTATAAACTAACATAAATTAATAAAAAAACACACATAAATACCAACAAAATTGTAATTAAACAGCATACAACATTGTTAAACTTAGAGATCCCTCCGTAAAGAGGACTGGCTTCGTTTCACCTCAGGTTAGACCTCCAACATCAGTGTAGAGGTATCCACCAGGAAGTGATCTCAAAAGTTAAAACATAGATAAACAAACAAACATTAAATATTGAATAACACAAACTTTGTCTCCAATCTCCAACAAAAACACATAACGAACATCATATAACAATTACCCCTCCAATCTCCAATAAACTCCACAGAACCAACAACAAATAATAGTTAGCCCTACCCTCCGCCTTCCAACAAAACCCACAAACACCAACATCTCCAATAATAGTTAGCTCTGCCCTCCGCCTTCCAATAAAATCCACAAACTCTAATCTCCAAAAAAAAAAGGGAAAAAAGAACAAACAATAGTAATTGATGAAGAGATTCAAAATACCACTGACCTGTGAAAGAGTAATATGTTATCGGCAAGTCACCTAGTGTCCCTCAATCACAGTTACGAAAACCACTATAGTTGAGACTATTGAGTTCAATTGTCAAAGAAAATTGAAAAATAGATTTTTAATAAAGATACCTGGTCCAAAAAAAATAGTAAAAACAGCGGGCTTTTGGACATCAATAAAAGTAAGGGAACCTACTTACAAGCTTTACTTCTACAATCACACAACTTTTGGACATCAATTAAAGACCATCGAAAGATGATTTATGAACAAAATTGAACTTTTATTTCTTACTCGCATTAGATGATTTAAGGTCATTTTAAGCTCTGTTACTAGCGTTTTAAGCCCTGTAAAACTATAATGGGCTTCTTGATTTTTGTGCAAATGCCTATAACATATAATATTTAATCCTTATTTAGTTTGGACCCATTTCATTATCCATATATGGTAAAGACTAAAATTGCATATTATTGCTCTGTTTTTTTGCAGATTGCTAAAAATGATAAATTGTAGCCTTATTCCTAAAAAAATTCATTCCAATATAAGTATATAGAACTAAATTACCCCATTCGAATATACTACATACGTATATAATTAATAACTACTAAGTAGATATAAGTATAAGGGGGAGAACAAAACAAAATAACAAAACATAAAAAAAAAAACAAAATTAACACTACTTAACAGAAATAAAAACAAAATTAAACTAAACAGAAATAAAAAAATAAAAAAAAAAAAAATTAATACTAAATCACTTTCTAGTCTCTGCAAATTATATCTGTTAAATTATACAACCCAATTTAGCAACCAAATATATAGCAACTATAGTCTATAATCAATCAAATCAAATAAACAAACTATACATTTTTTAGCAACTATAAACAGACTCACATTCTAATTCATATAATATATAATACAACAACCAATTCATATATTTTCAGAATCAAATTCATACATTCCAATTCATATATATTCCAGCAACCAATTCATATTCAAATTCATATTTTTCAGCAAATCAATTCATATATTTTCAGCAACCAATTTATACAAACCAATTCATATATTTCCAGTAACAAATTCATACATTCCAATTTATATTGCAACCAATTCATATATTTTCAGCAACCAATTCATATAATAGTATAATACAACAAGTCAACAACCAATTCATAAGCCAACACTACAAGCAAAACCAATCTCCAATCTCCAATCTCCAACACAACGAACCCCAATAATCCAATTCATAAGCCCTGACCTCCAATCTCCATATAATTAATTTCATTCATATTTTATAAAATACGAAAATATACATTGAATCTGAGTCACTGACCTGAACAGCAATGCAAAACCAATAGCAATGCAAAACCAACACAGTTGAATTATTTCTGATTTGCTGTCCAACTATAACCAAAGACAACAAACCCCCGATCTACCAATCGGCAATCACAGATTCACAAGCAAGCCAAAGCCAAAGCCACAGCCAAAGCACTTGCAATTTGCAAACTCTGCAAGAAGATAACATATGACTTATGAGAGTGTGAGAGAGAGAGAGAGAGAGAGAGCAGCTCTGCCTCTATATGGCGCAAGGCGACGGTGAGCGGTGGTAGCTTGGGGGACTGGCAGCGGCGACGGCGAGTGGCAGATTAGGGTTAGGTTTTGTTTTTGCGAAGGGGGAGAATGGGAGGGGATTTTCGTGAAGTTCGAATGAGGGGGGGGGAGTTGAAATTCTCGAAGTTCAAAGGGGGAGGAGATTTGAAGTTGAATGGGCGGGGGAGCTAAAATTCACGGAGGGGGTGGGGGGGAGCTGAAATTCGCGAAGGGGGGGGAGGGGATTTGCAGTTCGAATGGGGGGGAGCTGAATTCGCGGGGAGGGGCTGAAATTCGCGAAGGGGGAAAAGGGGGAGGGGATTTATTGAAACGCGCGTTTAACAAAAACGCTGCTGTGAGTATAAATTCTATGGCGGCGGTCACTGACTGTCGCTATAGATTGGCCTTAGCTGCGGTTTTCACAACACTGCCACTACATGTTATCTATAGCGGCGGTCATTGACCGCCGGTATAGTGACCGCCGCTATAGGTGGTATATAGCGGCGGTTTATGACCGCCGCTATAGGCGTCTTTTTCGGTCGCGTTTTAAGTAAACCACCAGGATATGGGGTATCTAGCGCGATTTTAGTGACGGCCGCTATAGACCTGTTTTTTTGTAGTGTATATCTCAAATATTTTCTCATTGTTCATTACTTAGAAAATTACATAAATTGAGCCTTTATTGAAAAATTCTTTCAAAGAGCCTCTGTTATTTTTCTGAGCTTGTAATGTGCGAACTAAGTATGAAACCTTGAGATATCTCCATCTCTTTAGGTTCTTAGTTCCAGATTTGATCACTATACTTTTCTCTAAAAGAAATTCAAGATCTTTAGAGTTGCTGGAAATCTTGGAGGTCGAAGTGCCCTGTTCTTGAGATGTTGTTGGTGTGAGTTCACATGGAGGACATCGTGCTATGAACAGTGAGGTTAAAGTGTCTAAACTTTTTGAATGGATGAGAGGTTCTCACTCCCTGCTTGGTTGCAGATTTAGATATGGTATTCAGGGTAAGAAATTGAGTGTGTTAGATTAAGATTTGGAAATTCTTGAGTATAGATCATGTGTATTTCGAGTTTAAAAAGTTAGTGATATCTTTTCCTCGGCCTACGGGCCTGTAGAGTTTTTGTCTCTTGGAAATTTCTTCAAGAGATTTTCTCTTCGTAACCAAATATTGGTATCTTTATTTGGTATTAAGTTTATATGTTCTTGATTAATTGTTAATAATCTTTGAATAGTGGTTGAGAATTGAGAGAGTTCTTGGCTAAAGAATTTGAGATAAAGAGATTATGATGTGCATGATTTATATTTCGCATTGATAAATCTTGTTGTAATTTTATGCATATTGAAATTGCTGATTTATACTTGTAAAGTTTGTGCAGAAAGTTATTAAGTGCAAAAAGTTGTAAGAAAATTTGTAAAACCTATTCACCCCCGTTTAGGCTCGGGTACGATTGTTTTGGGTCTTAAATCATCTTGTTCAATTGTGTATAGTCTAGTTTAAATACTTCATGTAATTGTCTCTTGTTGCTCACGTTAAAAATAAATACAAAAAATTTCAGTTATAATTCAAATTTTGTTCTTGGTATTAAAGCCGAAGTTAGAATTAAGCGCCCACTTTTCTCCACTCCCATGGCCTCTTTTCTCTCGTGAACAACCAAGAAGAAATAATTAGGATAGAGCCATGATCTGCCTCGTGATCAACCAAGAAGAATGCTTTAATTTTACCAAAATGCAATATATTTGGACTTAAATGGGTGTGAGGTATTCAACTCAGCTTGTGCTTCACATCTGCCCCCGAGTGAGAATGTCGATCTCATTTGCTAATGTATTACCTAAGATTGTTAATCTATAAAAAAAAAAGTATTACCTAAGATTGTTAAGATTGTTTTATTTCATTTTCTTGTGTATACCAAGTTGCCTGTGATCCTACATATCATGTTGACATTAAACATGAAATATGTCATAACAAATGGCATAGTTAGCAAACTAATAGGCGACTATCACATATGCTCAACAAGTACATCCATGTTTATTAGGGATAGTAGAGGTAGCTAAATAGAAGAGAGCCAATTAGAGACTAAACCGAAGACCAAAACTATGTACTTGACTTGTAGATAAATGTAGTTCTATCAAAGATGTGTGTATATCTGCATTAATGAAGACCAAAAACAGGTGAATTTGCAGAATAGCTAAAGCAAATGTGTGGGACAAAACTTAGGGGCTTGTGATTTCCCCTGCCTTCCATCAAAAGCAACACACTGCATGACAACAAAAATCTTATGAACAATGTTTAGTGTACAATTGGTGAGTTATTAAAACTAATGATATCAATTGTGTTGTGGATTTAGATAGTAAAGAAGGGGCAATTTGTTTCCTCATTACTAATTACTAAAATTCAACTTTGTTAGTGTTTGAGTGTTGGCAAAATTTCGTGTAACACCCGAGATTTCTATTTTAAAACAATTTGAATTTGTTATTTGATATTTGAAATGTCTTCTTTAAATTTGAAATTTGAGTTTAACTCATTTTAAAATAGTTGAATTTTTATCTTTGACCTAGTCAAACCTTTTTTTAAAAAATTTTAAAGATTTTATGATTATTTAAAATTAAAAGTTTTAGAGTTTTAAAGGGAGTCTATTAGTGAGTCTATATATATTTACATATTGGTTTTAATTTTTACACACCTCACTTTTACGCCAACAAGAGGAAAAAGAAGGGTTTTCTTGCTTTCAACAATCTAGACGAATTTTCTTGAAGCAAATTCAGGTATTTCGAATTTTTTGATATTTTATTTGTATTTTTTTTATGAGAGATCAAACCATAGGGTGTCTAGATCTAGCCCTAATTATTTCAAGATTTTCGAAATAGTTTTAATGGGTTTCTTGAGTAATTGAAATTTGGGTTCAAGATTTGTTCAGGAAAAATTTAGGTTCTTGATCTGAGTAGTAGATCGAATTATTTTTTATAGCCGACCTTAGACATAAAAAATTATCATTTTTATATATTTCGTACTAGACATCTGCAGGAGGATTGGTTAAAATTTCGTAATTTTTGGAGATGTATTGGTATAGTTTTGAAAACCTGGAAGTTAGGCTTAGAAAAATCGAAATTGCTAAGAAATAATCTTTGATACAAATTGGAGTTTTATACCGAATTACATAGCTAGACTTCGAATTTTGGTATGAAAGTTTATGGTATCTTTATAACAGATATATGAATCTTTGGTATAAATTTTGGGATTTTTGGATATCGGAATAGATCTTTATGAATTTTGGAAGTGATGAGTACCTAATTATTCAGGGTATAGTTTGACTCCGTGAACAGAGTGAATGTCGATTTTATTGGCTGAGTTGTACAAGGAATCTGGATATTAAATTTTACAGGAGTATAGTTAAGATCTTAAGGAAGAACATATTTTAATTTGGGAATTTTAGGAAACCCGAGATAGGTAAGTTATATTTTAGAATCTGACCAGTGAATTTCAGATTTAATCCTGTAGGGCATTTAGAGTTTCATTTGTGTTTCCGTTTGAGCGTATTATAATACGTTAAATTTTGTATTGATAGGTGCTAAGTCAGAGGCTTATTTACTTGAAGATCTAGGTAAGCGGGTTATTATGCTAGATTTTCTAAAAAGACCGAGGTGATATTTGAAAATTGCATGTTTTTATTGAAAACCTGGAGTTTTATGTGCATTACTTTTGATAAAATTGTAAAGATTATAGCATGAAATGTGTTGAGTTGTTGCTGCATCCAATGGTCAAAGATCCATGATTTTTATGATGTTTGATGTTTTCAATGTTTAAATTAAAGCTTTTTTATATTTATTGTTATTTAAGATTTGTGCATGATATTTCATGAAAAGAAGAGAAAGATGCAAAGTTCAAAGTGATGTTTATTGTATGATATGTTATGTATTTTCAAACCCTGAGGCCTAGAGTTACAGAGTTACAGAGACAGTGCATTGGTACCAATTGCAACCCATTGAGTGCACCATTTTGGAAATGGAGTGGTTTATTTTGTAGATTCTTACCGAGTGCACACTTGGACATGCCAAGCCTTAGTAAGGAAGAATTCTACCCATAGTATTGGCTTAGTTTGGCTGATCCTCAAACTAGGTAGCAACTGCACAACCCTATCACGGGGTAAATGTGACCCACAGTTATTGCCAAAGAGATTTTTTATAGTATTTTGTTATATAGATAAAACTATTTTATTGATAAAGATGTTTTATTGAAATTGCCAAAAATAGCTTTCAACAGTTTAGAAAGATTTTGAATATTTTGTCTTTTACTGTTACAGTGTGGCTCATGGGATACACACTAGCATAATGATTTTGCTTACTGAGTTGTCGAACTCACCCACTATTGTTTTCTTTATTTTCAGATGTTGATCAGAAGCTTGTCGATAGTCAGGATTAGATGGCACGTGGGTGGTAGCTGAGAGATTATTAGAATAAATGTTAACTCTAGTATGAGTCTAATCATATTTAGATTTGTCTTTGTGTTCTAAAAGAGTTTTTAAGTTTTATTAAGAGATATTTATAAAAGTTTTTAAATAAAGTTTATTCCGCATTTTTTTAGATATTTTTTTAAAACAAAAGTCTATTTGTTTATGATTAGTAAGTCACCCTCTAGCCTTGAAGGTTTGGGGCATGACATTTTGTGTTAAATTTAAATTCAAATTGAGTTGTATTTATAAGTTTGGTCAAAATGTTCAAGAGATTAAAAAGTCTTTCAAAGTTTAAAAAGATAATGACATTGTCAAGATGAAGAGCTAAAAATAAGGAGCTAGCCACACGCAATCAAAGTCTCTGAGAAAAATTTGAAATTATTTCAAAATTTGGATTTTGAAATATTTCCATCCTTTCAGAATTTTAATTTTGAAAAATTCCCCTCCATTCATAATTCCAATTGATTTGAAACTCAACCATCTCTATAAATACATGTAGAGGTCGACGAAGAAAATTAAAGAGGTCATTCCACGATTTATTCAAGCCTTACTTTAGAGAGAAGCCTTCAGAGTGCTGAAGGAGTATGGTTGCCGGAGTTCCCGATGTTGAAGAATAAGGACATTCTTAAAGAGTTTATAAGAAGAACCTCAGAGGGTTGAGGGTTAACTGCAAGAAGCGAGTCTAAGTTGGATTACTTAGATTATTATATCGGGGTAGTCAGAGTCAAGCAACTAGACGTTGCTCGTGTCCGAATCACTATTGTAAGATCTTACTTCTTAGTGATTTTTGGTAGCTGCTAGCCCAGAGTGGTTTTTCCTTTGAAAGGTAAGTTCAAAGGTTTTCCACTTCATCAACAAAATCCATGTCTTTTGTGTGATTGATATTTGTTTTAATTATTTGCTGCTTATTTTATTAATTGATAGATCTAGACAAGACAATTTTAGAATTCTAAAATCATTATTGATTTGTAAATAGAGGGATAATACCTATTCACCCCTTTTAAGTGTTAATAGACTATAAACCGAATTTTTCAATTGGTATCAGAGCCTAATATCGATCCTTGATTTTTAGTTTAGATGTATCAAAGTCTTGATTTGTAGGATCTTTACAATCATTCTGACACCTCAGATGATGAAGGGAATATCGAAGAGAGCCTACAAGAAGCATACAACCAACTCTTTAAGAAGAGTCTAAAATTTCAAAAATTCAATAAAGAAATCCTTAAGAAATTACAAAAAGTCAAACTTCAAAAGGATTGTAATGAGCATAATAAATCACCTTGGTATTTATAGTGATTCTGGTGTAGGTAGACGATGGTGTGGTGGAGGCGTTGAGAAGGAACAAGAAGAATCAAGATGTTTCATGAGACATGACATGGGTAAAAGGGAAAGTAGTTGTTGTCGCTTGAAGATTGAAGAGAAGGGTTTGAAGTGCTTATGTGTCAACTACAAGTGTGTGTTCTCTTGGGCTCAGTGGGTTACGATGAATTGAATGGGCTGCCTTGTTAGTTAAATGACTGTTTTATTATTTTATTTGAGTTGTAGGATGTCTGGTAGTTATGGGCAGTAGGCCTGTTGGTCAGCCCACCATTCTATTAAAGATGTTAGAATCTAGCTGACGTCAGCTGAGCAGTTAATTTATTTTGGCTTTGAATAGGACGTAGTGAGTGGGGGAAGGGTCATTGATGAAAAACGGAGGCTGAGTATTGATTAGAGATTGACCATCTCGAATCTGTTATCCCTTGTTCTTGTTTGCATTTGAATACAACTTCCAGTTTATATCCATTTCTAAATCTACCTTAATCTTATCTTTATACACAAATTCACCAGAAAATTCCAATTAAAAAAAAAAGAGCCGTGACAACTTGGTATCGGAGCCGGTATCCATGGTAGAAGGAACACGTGTCAACTAGCTGATTGAGTCGGTCTCTGCATTGAATGAAAAGTAGGATCATCATGAAATGCAAATGAATCAAAGGCAGGAGAGATATGAGCAGGCTTTAGATGGAGTTATAAAGAAGTTGACCAATTATTTGAACTATACTAGAAACTCAGCACTTGTACACCACCTAGAGATAGAGGTGAGTCTGTTGGTGATGTTGGTGATTCTGGAATTAATTTACCCCGACATGTAAAGGTGGACATCTGCAGATTTGATGGGGGGATCCCACAGGATGGATTTACAAGGCAAATCAGTATTTCAAAATCTATCAAATTCCTTCATCTCATAAGGTTTTGAATATCTTTTTTTATATGAAAGGGGATGCACTTGTTTGGTTTCAGGATGCTGAGGAAGGTGGGGTGTTCACAAGTTGGGAGGCTTTTGTCAAGGCTCTGTTATAGAGGTTTGGAGACACTCCATATGATCATCCAATGGAACAAAGGTAGAAGTTGAGACAGACAGCTAGTGTGGTAGAATACAAGGGCCAGTTTGAAGCTCTTTTTAATCGACTTAAGGAGGTGTTTGCTAAGACCAAGCTTAGTTGCTTCATTGGAGGACTCAAAGATGAAATACAGTTCTCGGTAAAGCTCTTGAAGCCTACCACTCTACATCAAGCATTTGAAATGGCTAAAATGCAAAAGGAGTTTGTCAATAGTTGGAAGAAATCTACTAGAGTAACTGGGGGATCCATGGGTGCACCCTTTACTCATTCAGCCAAACCAAACATTAAGACAACTTTACCAGTTCACAAAATATCTCCAGCACAAATGAAAGAGAGAAGAGATAAAGGTCTTTGTTATTTTTGTGATGAAAAATGGAATCCAAGGCATAAATGTGAAACTACCAAATTATATTTCATGGATGGTGGGGAAGAGGAGGATTATACATATGTAGAAGAAGTGGGAGATCCAATTGAGCAAACTGTTGTGCCAAAATTGAACATGACTGTAGTGGAGTTGGTACACCAAACACCAGGACCATTAGGTTAAAGGGAAGAATTAATGGAGTATGGGTAGTCATATTAGTGGATTTGGGTTGCACCCATAATTTCATTGACCTTAAAGTTCTTCAAAGGGCTTAACTAAGGGTGAATTTAGAAGTTAAGGTGAGAGTTCAAGTAGCTAATGGAGACATTATCAGGGGGTCTGGAGGGTATGATAGTGTATGTTTGCAGATTCAGGGTCACCAATTCGCTAAACATTTCTATGTATTGGCACTTGGGGATTGTGACATTATTATGGGAGTTCAATGGTTAGCCACTTTGGGACCCATTACTTGGGATTTCCTTACCTTGGATATGAAATTTATGTTAGAGGGTAGAAACATTACCTTATGGGGAATTAAGGTGATAGAAAATACCATTGAGAACAGTAGTAGATGGAAGAAGCATTTGACCTTAGAGAACAAAGGCATGTTGATCCAACTTTGCCATAGTATACAACTTGCAGAAATATAAATCAAAGCTAAGAAACTGGAGCAAATTTTACAGAAATTCAAAATAGTGTATGAAGAACCAAGGGGGTTACCTCCAAGCAGGGGGCATGAGCACCAGATTGTGCTCAAGGAAGGGTCTCAACCGATTAGTGTCAGACTATATCGATACCCTTACTACCAAAAAAGTGAGATTGAGAAGATAGTAAGAGAATTGTTGGAAATGAGATTGGTTAGACATAGCCAAATTCCCTATTCTTCTTCGGCGTTGTTGGTGAGAAAGGTGGATGGAAGTTGGCGCATGTGCATGGACTACCGTGCCCTCAACAATCCAACCATCAAAGAAAAGTATCCAATTCCGATAATTGATGAACTGTTAGATGAATTAAATAGAGCTATTGTGTTTTCTACGCTTGAATTAAGGTCGGGATATCTTCAAATTAAAATGAAAGAATCAAATGTACCTAAAACTACTTTTCACACACATGAAGGTCATTATGAGTTTCTTGTAATGCCCTTTAGACTTACTAATGCACCAGCAACCTTCTAAGGGTTGATGAATAAGGTGTTTAGACCTTATTTGAGGAACTTTGTCCTCGTTTTCTTTGATGATGTTCTTGTTTACAGCCCCAACATGGACTAGCATGAGGGACACTTGATTAAAGTGTTGGAGAAACTAGCTGAAAACTAGCTCTATGCAAAGAGGAGTAAGTGTAAATTTGGGTGATGGGAAGTGGAGTACCTTGGGCATGTTATTATAGCTAAAGAAGTATGGGCAGATTCAACAAAAATTGAGGGCATGCTGAATTGGAAGCTACTAGATTCAGTCAAATCACTTAGAGGTTTTTTGGGGTTAATTGGATACTACAAGAAATTCATTAGGCACTATGGGTCAATTGCAGCTCCATTGACAGCCTTGTTGAAAAAGAATTCCTTTGTCTGGATAGAGAATGATAAGGTAGCCTTTGAGAAGTTGAAGGAAGCAGTTTCAAGGCCACCAATTTTGACACTTCCTGATTTTACTAAAGTATTTGTCATTGAATGTGACGCATCAGGTAGTGGGATTGGAGCTGTCCTAATGCAAGAACAGCGGCCTATAGCTTACCTTAGTCAAGCATTGAAAGGAAAAACTCTCTATTTGTCTACTTATGAGAAGGAGTTGCTGGCGTTGGTGATGGCAGTGAGGAAATGGAGACCCTATGTCTTGGGGCAAACTTTTGTGGTCAAAACTGACCAACAAAGTCTTAAATATTTGCTAGAACAGAAGATTGGAACTCCATCTCAACAAAAAATGGATTTTCAAGCTATTGGGGTATGATTTTGTGATTGAATAAAAAAGGAAGAGAGAACAAGATGGCTGATGCCTTGTCCAGAAAATATGAATCTGAAAGGGTACATTCCACCCTTATGGTGCTATCTTATCTTACTTCAGATTGGCTAGAGGATTTGAAGAATTCCTATGTCAATGATCCTATCATTCAATCTATCATTCCGTTGATAGAAGAAGGGCCTAATGTTCCTAGGGCCTATACTATGCAGAATGGGGCTTTAATGAGGAATGGTAAGATTTTTCTTAGGACTAATTCTGTCATAAAACAATAAGTCTTGGAATTTGAACACTCTAGCCCCACGGGTGGACATGCAGGATATCAAAAGATTCTTAGTGGAGCCAAGGTAGATTTTTATTGGAAAGAAATGAAAGGAGACCTGAAGCTTTTTAATAAAAGTGTGACGCTTGTTAATGGACTAAAGTGGAGAATCAGGAACCCTATAGGTTATTACAACAATTGCCGATTCCTACCAAAGTTTGGACTGACATTTCCATGGACTTTGTTGAGGGGCTACCCTCTTCCAAGGGATATAATTGCATTATGGTGGTGGTCGACCTATTGACTAAATATGCACATTTTCTAGCTATTGCACATCATTACACAACAACTAAAGTGGCACAACAGTTTATGGCTAACATTGCCAAACTACATGGATTTCCAAGGTTCATTGTATCAAATCGTGACCCTATTTTCACTAGCTCATTCTGGAAGGAACTTTTTAGATTGCAGGGTACTAAACTCTCCTACAGTATAGTTTATCATCCCCAATCAGATGGGCAAACTGAGGTGGTCAATAAATGCCTTGAGCAATACCTATTGTGCTATACAAGGGACAAACTAGGAGCCTAGTCAAGCTGGTTACCCTCAGCAGAGAGGTGGTATAATACTAACCACCATGCCTTTACGGGAATCATTCCATTTGAGGCAGTTTATGGTACTCCTCCACCTAAGCTAACATCTTATGTAACCGGCACTACAACTAATGTAGTAGTCGAGGAGGAGCTCAAAAGCAGGGGTTAAATCATGGACTTATTGAAAGAAAATTTGACCATGGGTCAAGAAAGGATGAAGAATTATTATTACAGAAATCATACCGACCGTGAATTTTAGGTTGATGACATGATCTATCTATATTTACAACCATATAGACAAAAGTTAGTAGCTTTCAAGAGGAATCTTAGGCTAGCCCCCAGATTCTATGGACCTTATACAACAATCGAAAGGATTGGAGCGGTGGCTTACAAATTGGATCTTCCAATCTCTGCCAAGATTCATCTGGTGTTCCATGTGTCAACTCTCAAACACCGTGTGGGGTCGCACACGCCAATCTTGCAGACTTTGACACCAGTGAACTCCTTTGGTGAGATTCAACCAGAACCAGAGAAAATCATAGCAAGGCGGCTCAAAAAATTGGGCTATCGACCAGTAATATAAGTGTTAATCAAGTGGAAAGGACCTACAGAGGAGAATAATACCTGAGAGCTTCTTCATCTCCTACGAGCAAATTATCCTCACCTTGTGGGCAAAGGGAGGGGTGTTGTCATGAGCATAATGAATCACCTTGGTATTTATGGTGATTGTGGTGTAGGTAGACGATGGTGTGGTGGAGGCGCTGAGAAGGAACAAGAGGAATCAAGATGTTTCATGAGACATGACACGGGTAAAGGAGAAAGTAGCTGTTGTCGCTTGAAGATTGAAGAAAAGGGTTTAAAGTGTTTATGTGTTGACTACAAATGTGTGTTCTCTTGGGCACAGTGGGCGATGAATTGAGTGGGCTGCCTTGTTAGTTAAATGGTTGTTTTATTATTTTACTTGAATTGTAGGAAGTCTGGTAGTTATGGGCTGTAGGCCTGTTAGTCAGCCCACCATTCTGTTAAGGCTTTTATAATCTAGCTAACGTCAGCTGAGCAGCTAGTTTGTTTTGGCTTTGAATAGGACATAGCGAGTGGGGGAAGGGGTCATTGACGAAAAACGGAGGCTGAGTATTGCTTGGAGATTGACCATCTCGAATGGGTCTGTTATCCCTTGTTCTTGTTCTCATTTGAATACAAATTCCAGTTTATATCCATTTCTAAAAATGAAGGCTGAGTATTGCTTGGAGATTGACCATCTTGAATGGGTCTGTTATCCCTTATTCTTGTTCACATTTGAATGCAAATTCTAGTTTATATCTATTTCTAAATCTACCTTCATCTTATCTTTATACACAAATTCACCAGAAAATTCCAATTCAAAAAAAGAGCTGTGACAAGAAGCCTAATATGTCAAATCCCATAAAAATTTAAAATTTAAAATTTCCTTATAAAAATTCAAAATTCTTAAAATTTTTGCTTGCAAAAAAAAATATGTCAAACGATAATGTCATTAGGTAGTATTTTGCTTTAGTGGTAATAAAAGCTAATTCAAAATGATGAGATAGATGTAAAACGTTTCTCCCTTGTCCACTATGTATACTTGGACTTTGAACTTCCATTCATACATAACTTGTAATTTTATATGTTCATCAATGTTACAAGAAGCCTAATCTTTAGAAAAAGGGAACGATCACATTATCATAAAGTTGGTGGAAACAAAAACAACAAAAACCCATTAAGCACTTAGTAATAATTCATTCAAATATTGTATAGTTTGACGCTTTATCCGTAAATGCTTATACAAGTTTCAGTTGCTTGTTACAGGGGGACCATGGGTCTACGGCACGCATTTTTATGTCTAGGGAAGTGGGTGGCAGGCATCTACATCATCTACATTTTCTATATTTCAACATTTTACTTAAAAATACATATCAATTGAAATATTGGTCCAAAAGAACATTAAAAGTTGGTATGATGTAAAAGAAGAAGAGGCGTTGAAGGAAGAGGAGGAAAAAAGTGTTTTTCTTTTGATTTCTCTCTTTCTTTGGAGGTTACTTCTTGTTCAAAAATTGGTGTGTATTATATATATATATATAATCCAGTTTTTCAACGAGAAGGAGTTAGCAGTGTAAATCTACTTTTACGGGTCTTAGATCATAAGTTTACCATTTGTGGGATTCGTCGCGGGTCAGCTTAAATACAAGAAGTTTTTCTTGGCACGTGCCGTGTCTCTAATATCTTCCCCCATTGAAATTTCTCATCTTTTACCTTGGTATTCTGGTGACCGAGACAGAGAGCGAGAGGGAACGAGAACTGAAATGGGTTCGTTGGAGGAGGAGAGACACTCTTGGAAGGAGAAAGTAGGTTTTTTGCTTGAAATCTCTCTCGCTCTCTCTGTTTATAGTGTTTATGTGTTGAGTGTATGTGTGTGAGAAATTTACTTGGCGATTAATTTTTGGGGCCCTATCCACGCGGATGAATTTGGACCTGGTGTTATGGGCTGTAGGTTTTGGAGATGGCCCACCATTCTGGGCTCTAGTGCTTTGGTCAGTTTCAGCTAGTTTGTTTTGGGTGTCTTTTTGAGCGAGTGCCCAAGGGGTAGACCGGGAACTAGGCTGAGTAGCTTGGGATTGACCAACTGAATGGGTAGTGTTACCCGTTCGGCGACATTTTTTACAAATTCCAGATTAATGAAGCGGATAATAAAAATGAAGGCTGAGTATTGCGAGATTGACCATCTTGAATTCTGTTATCCCTTATTCTTGTTATTTGAATGCAAACAGTTTATATCTATTTCTAAATCTACCTTCATCTTATCTTTATACACAAATTCACCAGAAAATTCCAATTCAAAAAAAGAGCTGTGACAAGAAGCCTAATATGCTTAAAATCTTCAAAAAAAAATATGTCAAACGATAATGTCATTAGGTAGTATTTTGCTTTAGTGGTAATAAAAGCTAATTCAAAATGATGAGATAGATGTAAAACGTTTCTCCCTTGTCCACTATGTATACTTGGACTTTGAACTTCCATTCATACATAACTTGTAATTTTATATGTTCATCAATGTTACAAGAAGCCTAATCTTTAGAAAAAGGGAACGATCACATTATCATAAAGTTGGTGGAAACAAAAACAACAAAAACCCATTAAGCACTTAGTAATAATTCATTCAAATATTGTATAGTTTGACGCTTTATCCGTAAATGCTTATACAAGTTTCAGTTGCTTGTTACAGGGGGACCATGGGTCTACGGCACGCATTTTTATGTCTAGGGAAGTGGGTGGCAGGCATCTACATCATCTACATTTTCTATATTTCAACATTTTACTTAAAAATACATATCAATTGAAATATTGGTCCAAAAGAACATTAAAAGTTGGTATGATGTAAAAGAAGAAGAGGCGTTGAAGGAAGAGGAGGAAAAAAGTGTTTTTCTTTTGATTTCTCTCTTTCTTTGGAGGTTACATAATAGGCAAGTTTTTCAACGAGAAGGAGTTAGTCCAACCTATTCTCAGGTTAGACTTTTACGGGTAGATCACCCCATTTTGGGATTGTGTCTTTACGTCAGCTTAAATACAAGAAGTTTTTCTTGGCACGTGCCGTGTCTCTAATATCTTCCCCCTTTGAAATTTCTCACTTTTATCTGTTGGATTCTGTATACCGACAGAAACAGAGAGCGAGAGGGAACGAGACTGAAATGGGTTCGTTGGAGGAGGAGAGATCGCTCTTGGAAGATGGTCTTTTGCAGGTTTTTTGTTTTTAATCTCTCTCGCTCTCTCTGTGATAGCTGTTTGCATATTTGAAAAATAGTGTATGGTCCGTGAGAAATTTATTTTGTCATTGGTTGTTTACTCTCATTTTTCTGGGTTTTTTTTTACCTATCCACGCGGATGAATTTGGACCTGCTGAAATTGTACAAGGATAAATACAGTTTTGGAGATGGCTTTTGTTTCGAATTGAAATTTTGGCTTCTCTAGTGCTTTGGTCTGATGTTTCTGAAACAGATTTTGATTCAATTTGGTGTCTTTTTGATGCGGCCTACGTGCCCAATTAGGTAGACCCGGGACCTATTGATTTTTAGAACATATGGATTTTACTTTTGTTGACAACTGAGATGAAAGAATCTCTAGTCAAAACGCCGTTTCGGCGACTATGTTTTAGAATGTTTTGTTGTTTGTTTGATGAATGAAGCGGATAATTAAACGCACACGGTACACTTCTGTTTACTATTGAAACAGGTATGAATTGCTATCTTCAGCAGCAAGTTCTCTCAAATGATATGAATCAAAATTTTGCATTAATTCTGTCATGAAAAAATCTGACTTTCTGGTATACTCAGGTTTTCTGTGACAGCAGTTGAATCTCCTTGTAGAGAGACCACAAATAGAAGTTTCAACGACAATACAGTGACTCCCACCCTTTATGTGTTAAGACAAGTCCTTTCTCTGCCTACACACGCACGACATTATGCACGACAACTTGCTTTTTAACTACAACGATATTGCTTCCTTCCAAATTGCCCCGGCATCCGCTTTCTTTGCTTGCCCAAATTGCATCATGCTCATGCTGTCGTTAAAATGCAAGTAGAGTAACTGTAGCATAGATATGGTGTGTTGTATTCTTGTGTGTTTGCTGCATGGTGAGTGATCGTGGGAAATAGAACTGACATTGTCCCTCTCCCTCCCTCTCTCTCTCTCTCTCTCAATTTTATTTAGTTTTTTTTAATCAAACTACTACTACCTTTATTCAAAAACCAAAGGGAAACTATGGGGGATTTTATTTTGTTGACTGGAGGCCTACTGGGCTTATAGGCTATGTGCCCCTTACTTTTCTTCTTCTTTTTTGTGTTGCCAAATATCATTGACATTTGTGTCAAATACAATCAGTTGCAGAGGGTTAAGTTGCACCTAAGGCTTCGATTTTTTTCTTTGTTCTTTTAAAAGCAATTTTATTAAAGAACTCAAACCAAATCTCAGGATTCTTTGCTACTTCCACAACTTCTCCAAATATAGTTCCTATTTGTTTCTTCATATTCTTGCTCTCATTTCCCTTTTCAAAGAAGACATTCTTGACTCATAATGGACATTGCTGCTTCTGGTTCTGTCCAAATTGCATGCTTATTCTACGTAAGAGATTAAAGGGGACTTATTTCTTTGGAGCTTGTTTAATGATTCTGTACCTTTTGTATCAGAAAGGATTTGAATGTTTCGTTACTCTATCTGCATATGACCTTTTAGTTTTATATCTTCAGAATGAAAGCAGCAGCCAATATACAGGGGATGGCTCAGTTGACTTTCATGGGAAGCCTGTTCTAAAGCAGAATACTGGAAACTGGAGAGCGTGCCCCTTCATTCTAGGTGGGTCATTGTTCTTCACATTACTCTAATGGTCCAATGGTTCAATTAATTCATTTTCAATCCGACATTTTTGTGTAATATACCATACAGGTACTGAAGGTTGTGAACGTCTTGCATACTATGGGATTGCCACTAATCTTGTTACTTATCTTACGGGCAAACTACACGAAGGAAATGTCTCTGCTGCAAGAAATGTTACCACTTGGCAAGGAACTTGTTATCTCACACCCCTGATTGGAGCTGTCCTAGCAGATTCTTACTGGGGAAGATATTGGACAATTGCTGTTTTTTGTACGATTTACTTCATTGTAAGCATATCCTTGATTCTTTCGGTATCTTATTACAAGTAACTGACCACATGATGCCTCACGCGGTTTAAATATTCCGTTGCAAATCATTGACCACGTAGCCTCTCAAAGTTCCTTGTTGCTGAAACCAGCAAAGCTTACTCATTTCTTTTTCATGTAGTTTTTCCATCGTTACTTACATGTGATGAACTCAATTCTTTCATCCTTGCTTACTTCTTGGTAGAATTGTAAGGGCAAGACTCGTTTTCTAATTTTGCAAATGCAGTTTGGTTGTTTGAGAATGTTTTCAGACTTCTAGTTTGTGGGGCCTATAGAAAAATATAACATAAATCTGGAAAAATAAAAATTCAACAATTACTGAAACATCACCTTTGGCATTCTGATGTTTAAATCCTGTCCTATGTTGTGGGCAATGCTCCATTCAAGGAGTGGCCAAACATTAGTTTTGAACACAATCACTAGCTAATTATAGAAAATACAAGTTCAGATATATTGTGCATGGTCCCTGATTTTTGTGAAGTGTCAAGCAAAGTTTGATCTAGAACTCTTTTACTTGAATA
The DNA here is from genome assembly GCA_003952965.2 of Morella rubra. Classification (NCBI taxonomy): domain Eukaryota; kingdom Viridiplantae; phylum Streptophyta; class Magnoliopsida; order Fagales; family Myricaceae; genus Morella; species Morella rubra. The sequence continues at coordinate 10,690,315 of CM025855.1, read as the reverse complement.
AGGGAACAATGGTTTTTGGAATATATTAGAGGAAGCACGCAATTTTTGAAGAATGCCATATAACAGGTTCAATGAAAGAGAATGTGAAGGACCTGAAATATTTGAAATCAGAAGAGCAACGTTTGTTGTGATTTTTGTATATTTAAAACACGACTTTGGTGTACTCTGACCTCAACCCCTTCAGCCATGTTACTTCTTGGACCAGAAAGGCACTCAATTCCAACATGATAACTTTTTGAATGAACCTTGGTACTGTGACGTCATCTAAAGGCATCCGGCATTCTCCTTCCTAACAAGTGCGATGATCAGTGTTGAGATTTTAATTAAGAATGCTGCCTACCATACCATTTTAATTCATTCTCTTGATGTATCGCTTTCTTCCATCTACGTGCCATTTTAGGTGGACTTGAAAATGTTGTAACACCTTAAGCGGTGCATTTTGGCGCAGGGGATGTGTACATTGACACTTTCTGCATCTGTTCCTGGATTGAGGCCAGCTGAATGCGTAGGTTCCACGTGCCCAGCAGCTAGTCCAGCTCAGTATGCAGTCTTCTTCTTGGGTCTTTATCTGATTGCATTGGGGACTGGTGGGATCAAACCTTGCGTTTCTTCATTTGGTGCAGATCAGTTTGATGATACTGATTCTAGGGAAAGGGTAAAGAAGGGATCGTTCTTCAACTGGTTCTATTTTTCTGTCAACATTGGTGCTCTTATATCTAGTAGCGTATTGGTTTGGGTTCAAGACAATGCTGGCTGGGGTCTAGGATTTGGCATTCCTGCATTGTTTATGGCTGTTGCAATTGCTAGTTTTTTCTCTGGTACTCCCCTCTATAGATTCCAGAAGCCAGGGGGTAGCCCTCTTACGAGAATGTGCCAGGTTTTGACTGCAGCATTCCATAAGAGGAATCTGCTAGCTCCAAAAGAGAGTAGCATCTTGTATGAAATACAAGACAAAAATTCAGCCATTGAAGGAAGTCGGAAACTGGAGCACACCGATGAATTGAAGTAATCTCTCTTCCCGATGTTGTAACTTTAATCGCTTTTTCAGTTCTGATAAGTGTATACCTGACCATTATTGGTTTTCTTTTGTCATTGGAGAAACGAGTTCACTAATATATAAACAGATACAGATCACTCATCAATTTGGACACTTAATATTTGTCTTGCATCTGAACAGAGAAGTTAGTCTTGTTAGATTGGTATCACTGAAATGGCACTATTGAATATGGAAGCTAGGCGCCTAGGTCTTTGCTCAAGTGGGGTGGGTGGGATTTGACTGGAAGGTTCTGCTTCTTTTAAGAATCTTACAAGAACGAGAGAGGATAAAATGACAATGTGTTCTTCATTCCGTAGAGACAACAGTACTTAGTTGAGTCGTACGATGATATGATTGACTTATTTAGGTGTATGGCTTAACAATGAACTTGTTCTGATTTCGTTGGGCTTATTTCAGGTGTATGGCAGAACAATGTATTTATTCTCATTTCAGGGGAGCTTAAGTACCCTCTTCATCTTTACTTATTTTATCATTTTTTAATGAGCATACGATTTGCAGAACTTGTTCTGTCATCACTCCCATGTCGGACACAAGTGATGATCTTTATATGGCTTTAGTCTTCTGGCTTCTATGAATCATATGCATTGTTTTGGGTGCACGTGGAAACACAATAGATGGTTTTCATTTCATCCAAGCTTAGATGCCTTTTCATGGTTAAGTAATGTGAAAACTTGTTTTTTATTGGAACCACTATGTTTGATCCAACCCCTCTTTTAGATTTTTCATATCCTACTATTTTAACCTGCTTGCTTAATGTGCTTTGAATTGTATCGAAGTGTTAATTTAAAGATCTTAATACATTTTAACCAAGAGTAAACTGCTGGATAATCTGTCTTCATATTATCAATGGAAGACGTATTTTATATGTTTTCTCTGCTTGCAAGGGAAGTGTTTTTATCTTTTTGGTGTGATTTTGTTTGGTATATGGTTAGTTTGTTTTGTCTTTCTTTATTCTCATTGATTCTTTTCATGTTGTTTTTTTTTTTGGGAGAGCAAGATCAGTATCCTGTGCTTCTTATCATTATGGTTTCATAGCAATGGGAAGCATATGCATGGTTAAAAAAACTGCAGTGATTATGGAATGTGTAATTACATCTGATTTGCGACAATTATGTTGGGCCAAGTCTTTGTGGTTAGATATTGTATGAATTGGATCCGTTTAGATTTATTTTGCTTTGATAGAATACTACTCTCTTGCTAAGGTGATGTTTGGCAAGCAAAAATTTCAACAATTTTGAGTTTGTAGGAGAATTTGAGTTTGACTTTTTATGGGGTTTGTAAAAAATTGGTGAAAAAGTTGAAGAATGTTTGATTGGAGAATGATTTTTATTAGAGTTTCTTAAAAAGTAAAGGGAGAAGATTTGATGGAATTTTTTAATAAATAAATAATGGAGTTTGTTAAAAAGTAAGGAGAGAATGTTTGATGTAAATTTTTTTTAATCAAAAAATATTGAAGTTGGTGTGAAAAGTTGTTGAAATTTGTGTGAAATTTTGAGATTTTGATGTTTGGTTGTAAAAATTTTGAGTTTTTAAAATTTTTTCTTTAAAAGTTGAAAATATCCAGTACCCAAACATTATCTAAGACAACATGATAACTTTCCTTCTTGTGGACTGGACTGCGTCGAAGTTATTGTATTGATTCCCGGATTTGTCTGCTGCAAGACAAATGCTTGCCAGAAAAATTTGAGGATACTTCTGTTTTTGCTGCAGTTGTCTTGATAAAGCTGCTGTACTGTCAGATGCAGAGGTCAAAAGTGGGGACTTCTCCAATCCATGGAGGCTTTGCACTGTAACACAGGTGGAAGAATTGAAGATTTTAATCCGCATGTTTCCCATCTGGGCTACTGGAATTGTCTTTTCTGCAGTTTATGCCCAAATGTCCACAATGTTTGTGGAACAAGGGATGGTGATGGACACGACTATTGGTTCTTTTACAATTCCTCCAGCCTCTCTCTCATCCTTTGACGTCATCAGTGTTATTTTCTGGGTTCCCATATATGATAAAGTAGTTGTCCCAATTGCAAGGAAGTTTACTGGGAAGGAGAGGGGCTTCTCAGAGTTGCAGCGGATGGGGATCGGTCTTTTTATTTCTGTTCTTTGCATGTCAGCTGCTGCTTTGGTAGAGATTAAGCGGTTGCAGATTGCAAGAGAACTAGGATTGGTTGATGAAGATGTTGCTGTACCAATGAGTATCTTATGGCAAATACCCCAATATTTCTTGTTGGGCGCTGCTGAAGTATGTACATTCATAGGGCAGCTTGAGTTTTTCTATGATCAATCTCCGGATGCGATGCGGAGCTTATGCAGTGCATTGTCACTTTTGACAACTGCACTGGGGAACTATCTAAGCTCTTTAATTCTGACAATAGTAACTTACCTGACAACAATGGGTGGAAGTGCTGGATGGATCCCCGATAATCTGAATGAGGGTCACCTTGATTATTTTTTCTTGCTTTTAGCTGGACTCAGCTTCTTAAATATGTTGGTCTACATTGTCTGTGCCAACAGGTACAAATCAAAGAAGGCTTCTTAAGTATTCTCCAAGAAGCATCCGCTCATGAAAATTATGAACAGTAGGGTTTCTAATGCTTTTACTTAATACGATGTCACCTTAGCCATTTCTGCTAGGGTTTCTGTAACAAATGGTCTGTATATAATTTGATACTCTATTCAATCAAAATTACGTTCTGTGTTTGATCAGGGTAATTCCATCTTTTTGTTCTGAACTGACTACTCTGGTGGTTTTGGGCCCTGTGCAGCTGTTGCCCATTTCCAGGTCGTTGTGTACTCTGTTTATTTATAAGTTCGATGCAAGTTTTTTGCCCAGAAAAAAGAAAGATGAAAGAAAACAAAGAAAACTCAAAGGTGGTTGTTTGCTAGAAATAAGCTCAAGGTTTTCACATTTCGTTAGTATGTCCTGAAAGTGGATGAGCTTTGGCATGAAATCTCCCAGAGAGCTTGGAGTTTTGGTTTGGATTGAATTGACCTGTAGGAAAGCACAGCCAAAAGTAGAAGAAAATGCGAACTTAGATTAGTTAGGTTTTGGTGGGTATAAAAACCTTTGTAGAAAGCGTCAGGCATCAGAGCTTCCTAATAGTGAGACCCGGAAGGTAAAGCTTGTCATACACCTACGTTGCGAAACTTTCGAGCCCTTCAACAAGGCAGGCGCAGGCGCTTTTCATAACCCAAAGCACGAACGACACTACGTGCGCGTGATTGTTAGGTTGAGAAGTGAAGTCAGCGGCCCTTGCCCCCCTTTCAAGGTGAATCTGGATGAGGAAGAAAAACCTCTGTTCATGATTCATCTATCCTGTAGATTACGCCGGAGCTACCATTCTTTCCAGTCCTGACCAACCATTCAGCAAAACTAACTAACAAGTACAAGTGAATCCTCCGCAGTGCATGCCGCGTAGATTCTTTTGGCCTATAATTCACCCCCTCGATTAAGACAAATCCACCAATAATCTGGCCTTGGGTTTTAAGACAGAAGGAGAGACACCCAGAGAGAGAGAGCGAGAGAGACAGAGAGAGAGAGAGGGACAGAGAGAGATGGCTTCCGTGGACGAAGAGGGATCACTCCTGGAAGATGATGCTCTTCTACAGGTTCTAACATATCTCTCTCTCTCTCTCTTATCTGCTTGTGGATGTCTGAATTGTATTTTCTGATCTCAGTCCTATACATATGAGTTCATATTTTTGGCAATGCCGCGTGGTCTACCTCTGGACTTGTAAAAAGATCAATAGTCGGCCATACATCTCTGACTTTATAGAATCAGATCAGTCAGGAAAAGACTCGAGGCTCTGCAAGTACAAATAGTACATACCAAAGGAACAAAACATTCCTTTTCTCCTTTCCCGTGTCGTACTTTTTTTTTGTTTTTTTGAGTAAAGCATGGTTTCATTGAATGATAGAGAGAATCACAGTACAAGACATGTCTCGGAAGACAGTTCCAGGGAATTACACCAGAAAACCTGTTGTCCACCGCCCATTTTGCTATCGAGTGGGCCATTCTATTCTGGTTCCTAGAAAATCCATGCCAATGAACAATCCATAGCCATTTTCTGTTGTCATGCCTCTGTTTTTTTTCCTAGGCAATGAGTCTATCACATATTGATAATAGTAGTGAAAAGAAACAAGTTCAAAGGGGCTCAAAAACAGAGCCCTGGTTCAGCAAAATAGTAGTTAAAAAAGAACAGGGCCAAAAAACTTCCTATCAGCTGCCCATTTAGTCAAGAAATCAATTGGTCTATTAGCCTGGTGTGAAGCTTTAACAAAGCTCTAGGTTGGCTTTGATCTCGTTATCTCACTGATGACTTCAATTGGTGTATCCCAGTAATATTCGCTGGAGAGTCGCCAATTTCGGGTGTACATTACAACTGGAACTCAAGAAGGATTTCCTTAGACGTATTCTCTGAAGAAAGTTTCTAGGGGAACCTTCCTGCTCTCTCTCTATCTCGTCTCATCTTCACTCTTGCGCTTCTGGGGGGAAGGAGCTTTGGCTCCTTTCCCCCTTTCCCCTTCATTGGCTTTCTCTTGCCTCTGTATCGCAAGGCTTTTTGGTTCCCTCTTCTATCTTCCCTTCCCTCCCTCCTCTTTTTCTCTCTGTTTTTGTGAGTTTACTATTTTTTTTAGAAGCTGCTCAGATCTACTCCTCTAGGTGGCCGGCTCGCATCATTCGTCCCTCTTCCAGCTTCGCAACCCTCCGATCTACCTCCTTCCCCTCCTTGCTAGCTCTCCTCCAGGCTCCTGTGCGTGGATGTTTTAAGCTTGCATGTTTCCAACATCGTTTGGGTTTTCTTCCCGCTTTTGTCGGGCGCCTTCTTTTCAATCGCTGGAAGCTGCTGTGGTGCCTTGCTACAACTCCTCCAAATCTGCCACCCCTCATTCCCTGTAGCGGATTTGACCATCGGTTGAAGATCGCTATGGAAGACTTCAAGATTGTAGTTTCTTGGAGTGATGTTAACTGCCTGGTTGCGGCGGCCCTTTCTTGGCAAACTTGTTTTGTCCAAGAGTTTTTTAATTTCTTTCATTTTCGTTTCTTGTTTTTGGTGGTTGTTTGGGGTGTTTGTAAGGGTCCCCCTCCCCTTCCGGTTTGTACTGTTCTTGTTCTTCTTTGTTAATGTTACGTTGCTGCTTGCCTAGAAAAAAAAAAAAAAAGGATTTCCTTAGGTTAAGTGTTTGACCAGGCCAACCTAAATAAGTATTGAGGATCCCCAATATTGTTGTAGCCTATTTAGCGTGTGCTCTGCCAAAAATCAGTGGGTCATCAGGAAACAATGGGTGAAAAATAGAGGGGGCGTTTTTGTTGACTTGAATGCTATGGAGTTATCTGTTAGATTTAGCTATATGAGGAATAGCTGTGAGAGCACGTCCCTGTAAAGAATAGTCCATTATACTTCTCAATGATCAAAGAGAGAATAGTTCATAAATGCTCTTTTTTATCCCACTTAGTGGGTGCACAGACACCAGTAAACAACCATAGGTGATGGTGGGGGTCCGAGTATATTATTGCACTAATCCACGTGCACCTTTGGCACAATTCGTGGATCATTCTATAAAATTCAAAAAACCCAACTGGACAAAAGGGTGAGGAGCAGAGAGTACCTTGGTTTATGAGAGAAAAATAATGTAAAAGTGATGTCTTTGTGTGTTCTAGTATTAACTCAACTCAAGAGGGATGGGGTGAATTAGGTTTTAAAACTTTTTAGGAAAAATTTTCCCGCATTTGTGTTTGCTTGGAAATCAATACAATACCTAGACATAAAATAAGCAAATATATCACAATAGAATTATTAATGCTAAATGTAAAGAGAGAGAGAGACAGAGAGATAGAGAGGCAAACACAATGATTTTTAGGTGGTTCGGCAACCCCTTTCATCTACCCCTCAAGCTTCTTTCCATGTCTTGTAGTTTTCTCAACTATTTTCCAAATAGCATACACTCTAGGCTGCGCTGTTAGAGAACCTTACAAATGTTTACCTTAGGAGCTAATTTAAAATTTTCTTACACCACATAAATTGTGGGTGCATTTACGCCTTTTTTGGGGCTCAACACTCATAACACAATCGAGCTTGAGATAGATTTTTAGGTAGTTCGGCAACCTTCTTACATCCGCCTCTCTAAGCTCCAAACTGAGTTTGAAAATAGTCATCTCCAAACTCGTTCTTACACAAATTGATAGATTGAGAATACAATCAAAGGCTCCCTCAATAGAGTAGATAAGACAATAAAAAGCTCTATATGTTTTGCTTCACACAATGATAAGGATATGAAAACGTAATTTGTTTGAATGATTGAAAATATGGTTTTGATATGAAGATCAAAGCTTTTGGATTTTCTTAAGGTTATGTGAAATGTATGAACATTGAATATATGTTAGAAATACCTTAAGCGATCCTTATATAGTGGGCATGAGAAAAATAGTCATTTCTAGCCGTTTAACCCAATAGAAATTTTAAATCCCGACGTATAGGTTGACCAACACTTTGTAGCGATCGACCGCTATAAGTAGCTATTGAGTGCAATGGTCAAAAAGTCAAAAAAATCACTATACCCTGTCATTTTGGTCCAACACTATTGGTCGACCATTACAGGTAGCTTGGTCAGCCACTATAGGCTTGGTCGACATCTATAAATCCTTGGACAAATGCTATGTGAAATTTTTCTGGCTGCTATAAGCTGAAAGCCTATTTTTGACATTTTGAAATTTCAATCTCAAAAACAACTCTCCAATAATATAAATAAGGCTTAAGAGTTTTTATTTAGGGATGATTTGAAAACACTTAAAGTACATTGTTGTTTGTTTGTCAAACTTGAGATAAAAATATTTGTTCAAGATTTGAAAATTATGCAAGTGTGATTCAAATCCTTGTCAAAAGTGAAACTAAAAGTTACAAGATTATACCTATGGTCTTGAATTCTTACTTTTGAGCACCAACCAACTCAACCAATTTTATTGTTATTATCAAAACATCAATTGTGGATAAAAGCAAACAGTTTCCCTTTTCAGTGCCCTCAAAGAACGAATATCCTTCAAACGGACGATGTCATGATTATTACGAGCGGCTTGATAAGGCTCACCCCTTAGGCTATAGGGAGTTGTGAAGGGGGGAGAATGAGGGTTGAAGACTGATGAGGGTTATTGGGTTTAGCCTTCAAAGTCAAAGATAGGTTAGCTTAAGGTATGAGAGTTATTGGAAGCTCCACTCTTATGGGTTCTTCGGCTTTTTAATTGCTCGAGGGTCGGGTTTTCAATCATAGGGGGGAGGACCTACTTGAACTCCACCAAAGTGTCCTTCTACTAATCACTGAAGACACTCGAAGCAACAATCACATTAGACAAGCCTGAATTGTCATAAACTATGAGCATTTTCTTTTTTAGGTGGGGCAAATCAAAATCCATATCATCTGTATCCAAATGGAGTTTATTTTCAATGAAAGGGAGGGTAGCTAAATAGGGGCCTATGTTGGGTGTGGGGGCAATTGTGGACTCTTCTTCAAGTTGGAGGGGAAAGGGCTAACAGATGGGTTAAGATGGTTGGGATATTGGGTTGGTTAAGGAGAGGTAGTTACAAAGCCCAAGGAAGTGATAGAGTGGGGGAGTAGTGGAAGGTGTGTGGGCCAAGTGTCTTGAACAATTTTGGGGGGGGGGGGGGAGACCATGAGATAATGGGCCTTTAAGGTGGTCTTTAGGTCAGCGAAAAAGTAAGCTACGAGGGAGGGTATTGGTTTTAGTATGGGGTGGGTTGGAGATAGGAATGCAGGATCATTGTGTGGGCTAGAGAGGTATTGAATTTGAGGGTGGGGTATTGGGCCGATGATCCTAAGGGGATTCATGATCAAGATCCGGGGTTAGAGGAATATCATATGGCTCTCATAACAGGAAGAAATTATCCCCGTATAAGGAAACCATCAGAGGAATCTTATTGCACCATGAGGCCTCCGGAGGGATGGACGACTGAGTAGCAGAGTGCGCCTGAGCGGGCAACACAGTGTGTTGACTTTAGTTCACAATCGTTGTTTTGATGATTACAATAAATGAACTAATTTTATCAAATGGACATCTACAAAGACATAGACACTTTGATCAAAGAGCTAAAGACACATGAATTGAAGAATTTCATTAAGCAAGGAGTTCAAAGCTATAAAGACCTTAAAGTATAATTTTATAACTCTAAAGCTCATTATTTTGATAGGCTTGATAACACACTCACTGTTCAAAGAAATTAGAAAGATTCCTTTTAAATTTTTTTTTCTAAGTCCAAATGATGTTAGAGAAACTCCAAAAGCTTTCGAAGAAAAATTCAACAAGTTTTTGTTTTATATCAAATGACTAGTGGTCGACTGGTATGTGTACCAACTGCACAACATGCAACCATCTAAGTTTTTTTTTTATTGTCTCTATTTTAACTAGATTCAATACTGAACAACCAGTGGATGACTGGTACGTATCTCGTTTCCTTCCATTCCTTGTATCGGATGCAACTGTCAAAGACACCAAAAATTTTGACTCTGTTTTAACTGGATTCACTACTAGATTGATAGTGGTCGACCGGTACAATATCGACAAAAAAATATCTGAACTTCAAGTTTAAAATCGATTTTGCTGACAACGGTCACTAGAGAAGAAGTTCGGAGAAGGCATATCTCAAGCTTGGTGAAATTCCATTTGCTGTGGATTGTATACCAAAAGAAGAAGTTAAGAGAGGGTATATGTCAAGCTTGGATTGGAGCTTGAGTGGGGTATCTCAAGCTTGCATAAAAGCTACTTCTTTGACTAGAAGGTCGATAGTGGAAAGCCAAGGCTCGGTAGAGGAGCTTAAGGAGTGAACGTAGGCAAGGTTTGCCGAACCACCTAAAAATTCAATAGTTTGATCTCTCTAATCCTACTCCTTTTATATTTACTTATTTGGCTTGTTTGAAAACTTAAATTTTTATATAGTTTTTGAAAAAAAAAATTATGTGAAATCTTAAGGATTAAGGCAAGCCAAGAGGCCGCCCTGCAGGGTGAAGGGGGGGGGGGGAGGTGAATTGGGTTGTAAAATTTTTTATAGAATAAACTTAAAAATCCAAGTTTTCAATCCCAACAAACAAGTAAATGAAAAGAGTAGGGTAAGAGAGATCAAATGCTTAGATTTTTAGGTGGTTCAACAACTTTGCCTACATCTACCCTCAAGCTCCTTTCTGAGCCATGAAAGGGAATAACCCCTTCTAGCCAAGAGAATAGCTTGTACACTGAAACTCAAGAACACCTCCCGAGCTTCAATCCTTTGATGATATACCCTCACCAAAGTCTACAAATGTGCTCACACTCTCCCAAACCTTTTGAATGAAGAAATACATAATTTAACTCTCTTAAAGAATAGATGAATACGGTGAAAATTCTATCTCACACAAGAATAAGGCTTGAAGGTGATTAATTAGTGTAAAGGCTTTGTAAATTGGGTAGCAGAGACTTAGAGATGGTATGGATGAAAATTGTAAAGTTCAGCAAACTTAGAAACATCTCTAAAGTTTTTCTTTGGGCAAATTACAAATAACATCACTCAAACTACCTAAAGTTTATGGGGGCAATTGAGATTAGGGTGGTAGTTTTGTGGGGGGGGGGGGCTATTGTAATTTGCCATTTTTCATTTAAAGACCCCAATTGAAATCTAGTCTTTTTTGTTCGTTGGAAAAAATTATAACTACCTATTGACAGAGATACTTATATCGGTGGATCCGGTGCTTGGTACCATTGACTCCGTAATGGGATTCTTAGAATTTAAAATTCAAAAATATTTATAACACTAAACTATCAGTCAACTGAATCACCTATGCATATATATATAATATATATATATATTGTGAAATTATTTTGGAAACAATTTGAGAGTCCAACGAGTTGCAGATTGTGAATTAAGAATTATATGAGTTAAGATTTAATCAACGATATTAAGAATTATTGTTAGGAAGAATATTGGCTCATGTGAAATAGTATAGTGGAAGAATAGATAAGCAAATAATTGTTAGCATACGAGATTTCACAAATCAATCTTATTTTCTCGAGGTCAATTGTGATATGTTGATGAACATGATTGCAATTATAAAAGCTCAAAATTCAAACTAAAAGAATATAAGAGAAATAATGGAAAAGAGTTTTTCATATAATCCTGCTGCTGAGATATGAGATCCCAAACGATCTTACGCTATATTACAACTAGAGTTTTATTTAAAAGGACAGGCTATGAGATAGTCAATCATATTGTTGGTCATCAGAACTTGAAAGAACCTTGTGACGGCTGTGAGACTTAGAGAAGAAGCAGGCAGAACAATGAGGCAGCTAAAGTTGTGAAATCAAGAAGACTCAAGTGATGAGATCGACAAAAATCTAAAGATTATAATGAAAGATTAAGGAATTCTTGAAAATCGACAAAGAGAATTGGTAAATAATTTTCCGCAAGTCAACTTTAGTACAAGATAGTAGTCATATTAGCCCCATAGGTAGCCCAATGATAAAGAAGGGCATCCTAGAGTCAATCAGTAACGAGGACGTTCAATTCTAAACGCCTTGGATTTACTTGTACTGTGGTAAGTACTACTTCAGTGGACTTGCAGCACAAGATTTCTTTTGTAACCCAACAACGGTGGTAGTTATATTACGGGAGATATGCATATAAAGGCTTGAGATATGCATATAAAGGCTTGAGAACATGGCGCGGAATATGAACACGGTAACTAATAATTCAATACATGAGGGAATCCATTTTTGGGTATAGTTTGGACCCTCTTCTTGACCCCCACAAATCAAGTTTTAATTAAATTCAAGAATACATTATGTAGATCCCTTAAATCAAAGTCCCTTTATATCGCGAAATGAAGAAATAATCTAGAAATTTTGAAATTTATGAGGACTAACTGAAAGCAAATATAAACGAATCTAGTCATATTGAGAATAGCCTGTAGCTGCTGATGGAAACAAAAACTGATCAATACCATAATCAAAATTTCTCTATATTGATTACCGAAAGAAAATAAATAAATAAATACTTTCATAAACATGCCCGTGTAATATTAATTGAAATTGGAGTGATAAACAGAGTGATCAATACAATGTGATCTAACATATGTGCGAATGCTCCTGCCGGCCAAGATTTGAATTCTTTTAACTTTAAGAACTCTGATTAGCTTTCTATATTTTTTATCAAAAAAAAAAATTGAGACAGATTATTTTTTGCACGTTGTCTCAACACCACCCACTTGCATTATACTTTGTCGAAATGCTATCTAATTAATGCTTAATTATTGGTTATTGGTTGTTGTAATTTAACCTTCACAATAAGCCCACTCAGATCGTGGTTATTGTTTTGGTGTGTCTTTGTCTGTTGGGTTTAACTATCAGAGTTTCTCGAGCCACTGCCTACTTAAAAAATACACCTCCTGAGCTTGTACTATCTATTTGATCTCTATCACTTCTTCATTTAAACGTGTTTTTTTTTTTGCCGAAATATTTTGGTCCTTCCAAGGACTATGTCCAAGAAGTATCCTATATATAGCTCAAGCTATTTCTTTTAAAACTTTATTTAAAGATGCACGATTTGTCTTTTTTCTTGATGCATCAATTTTCAAACGATGTTTTATTATTTTTTAAGTTTATACTATCACTAGGATCTTCTATACTTATCATATTGAGGATTGATATCATATATCATATGGGATCGCTTCAGAATGATGCAGTCACTGGAGATGGCTCAGTTGACATCAAAGGGAGGCCTGTTCTGAAGAATAGTACTGGAAAGTGGAAAGCATGCCCCTTCATTCTGGGTACGTATTTTTCTGTATCCAATTATCTGTTCTACTTCTGTTATTAATTGATATTTAACAGTCCTAACTTATAACGCAGGCAGTGGAGGTTGTGAACGTTTGGCATTCTATGGGATTTCCTCTAATCTTGTTACTTATCTTACTAGCAAACTACATGAAGGAAATGTGTCTGCTGCAAGAAACGTCACAACCTGGCAAGGCACTTGTTATTTTATACCCCTTCTCGGAGGCGTCTTAGCTGATGCTTACTGGGGAAGATATTGGACAATGACTGTTTTCTTCACAATTTACCTTCTTGTAAGCATATGCTGAAGTTATCATCTTTTTCTTTCTCCCGCGCGGAGAATTACATCACTAAATGTCCACAATCTCTAAATATCAGAAAAGCTAGAGCCTTATGTCAACGTTTCCCGTTTCATATAGTTAGCCAACGGTAGTGATCAAGGCATCCTACTACACTTTGATCTCAATTCTTCCATGAACTTTTGTCTCCGAGGTGCTCCGTTCTTAAAGAGGTCATCGGAGATGTATTTCAGGACCACATTTTTATCATTAGTTTCATGTTTCTGGTTTGTCATTTGGGTTACAAGACACATTCGTATTAGCTTTTGTTTTGTTTGGGAGGGGGGGAAGGAATTCTGTCTTATGACTAGAATGAAACACTGAAAGCTAACCCTATTGGTGGCAATGGTGTCAGTCTGTCATAGGGCATTTTAATCTCCATTGTCTGCTTCTGTTTACCTGTATAAATGTTTTTCTGGTCCTTTTTATCTGAGTTATAGGTATGAAATTTTGAAATCTAGGTTCACTTTTACATTTCACAGGGAATGGGTACGTTGACTCTCTGTGCATCAATTCCCGCACTACAGCCTGCTGAATGTGTGGATTCGGTTTGCCCTTCAGCTACTACAGCTCAGTATGCAGTATTCTTCACTGGACTTTATTTGGTTGCACTGGGGACTGGTGGGATCAAACCATGTATTTGGCCCTTTGGGGCAGATCAGTTTGATGATACTGATCCTAGAGAAAAAGGAAAGAAGGGATCCTTCTTCAATTGGTTCTACTTCGCCAACAACATTGGCGCTTTTATATCAACAAGTCTAGTGGTGCTGATTCAAGAAGATGTTGGCTGGAGTCTTGGATATGGGATTCCAACATTGGTTATGGCCATTGGTATTGCAATCTTTTTTTCAGGCACATACTTCTATAGATTACAGAGACCAGGGGGAAGTCCTCTTACGAGAATTTTTCAAGTCTTTGTTGCATCATTTCACAAGCAAAAGCTGGAGGTCCCAGAAGATACTAGTCTCCTCTATGAAACCCAGGACATAAGCTCTACCATTGAAGGAAGTCGTAAACTAGAACACAGTCATGACTTGAAGTAAAATCCTTTTCTTCACGGCCGCGAGTTTAGATAATGGTCTTATTGATTTTCCTTGATCATCATAAAACACACATATTTTGGCATAAAGGATTCTCCTTGAGATTAAGAAAAAACCAAAAAAGGAAACAAAGACAATTAATGACAACTACTAAATGTAAACATGATAGCTGTTTTCAATTATATGGAAAACAATGATAGCTGTTTTCAATTTTTGAACAAAAAAAAATTGACGGAATGATCTTTTGAGAGTATTTATTGTAGACTCTGTTCTTCACTTCTGTGTAGTTGCATCTGATTAAAGATTTAGTGTTCCTCTCAGAGTTATAAGTGTTAGATTGTAATTTCGTGAACGACAGTTTTCATCACCTTTTTTTCCTTTCTTTTTACTTTTTTCGCAGGTGTCTTGACAAAGCTGCTGTGATCTCAGATGCCGACATCAAAAGTGCTAACTTCTTCAATCCCTGGAGGCTTTGCACTGTGACACAAGTGGAGGAATTGAAGATTTTGATCCGCATGTTTCCAATCTGGGCGTCCGGAATTGTCTTTTCTGCTGTTTATGCGCAAATGTCATCATTATTTGTGGAACAGGGGAAGATGATGGACAGGACTATAGGGTCTTTCACAATTCCTGCTGCCTCGCTCTCGAGTTTTGACATTATAAGTGTTATTATCTGGGTCCCTATCTATGACAGGGTAATTGTCCCTATTGCAAGGAGATTTACAGGCAAAGTGAAAGGCTTTTCAGAGTTGCAAAGGATGGGAATTGGCCTCATGGTGTCAGTCCTTTGCATGTCAGCAGCTGCTTTGGTCGAGATTAAGCGATTACAAGTTGCGAAAGAGTATGGTTTAGTTGATGAAGACGTTGCTGTACCACTTAGTATATTCTGGCAGATTCCCCAATACTTCATGTTGGGTGCTGCAGAGGTATTTACATTCATTGGACAGCACGAGTTCTTCTACGAGCAAGCACCAGATGCCATGCGTAGTTTATGCAGTGCACTGTCACTGCTAACAAATTCGTTGGGGAATTACTTAAGCTCTTTGATTTTGACTATTGTAACTTACATTACAACCGAAGATGGGAATGTCGGATGGATACCAGACAACCTGAATGAAGGCCATCTCGACTATTTCTTCTGGCTTTTGGCTGGTCTCAGCTTCTTAAATATGGTGGTGTATATTATATTTGCCAGAAGGTACAAAGAAAAGAAGGCTTCTTAAAGCTTCTCCAAGAAGGTATATCGTTGATGAACATGAGGTTCTTTGGTTCGAGTCACAGTGGCCTCCATTTGTTGTTCCAGCTACCGGTTTTGTATGGCCAGTATTTGGCTCAAGTATGGCCAGTATTTGGTTCAAGTCTCGAATGACCCAACTGCGCCAAGTGAAGTAATAATGCAGCATCTTACCCCTCTTCGCGCAGGCTCCACTTAGCTCCAGGAAATGTTTTAAGTTTTCCTTCCACATCCGAAGGAAAATGGTTGTGTTATTGCCGGATCAACTTTTTGATTGGGACCTGAATCGTAGAATACTGAGTATTCTTTGCATGTGCTGATGTGGTAATTGATTTTGCTGACAACAGGGCATATGAACAAGTCGAGAACACCCTATTGCCACAAGTTAAGTGGAAAAACAAAACTAATCGAACACCAAAAATAAAGGGGTAAAGTCACAGTTAGCCCTAAAAGTATGAGCAAAAATCAAATCAGTACCTATAATTATCAATTCAGCGATTTGAGATCCATAACTTTTAGAAATCATCAATTCTAGCCCCCCCCCCCCCCCAGTCTAAATTGGGCGTTAAATCTGACTGAAAATCATGCAAAATGACCAAAATGCCCCTCCAAGACTAAATTAAAAAAAAAAGAAAAGAAATAAATTAAAAATAAAAATATATTATTGAAATAGAGTTTCAATAGTTTTATTTAAAAAATATTACTTTTTTTAAAAAAATCATTTTTTATTTTCAATGAATTTTTTAGTAATTTTATCTTGGAGGGGCATTTTGGTCATTTTGCATGATTTTTCGTCGGATTTAATGCCCAATTTAGACGGGGGGTTAGAATTGATGATTTTTAAAAGTTATGGGTCTCAAATCACCGAACTGATAATTAGAGGTACTAATTTGATTTTTATCATACTTATGGGGCTAACTATGACTTTACCCCAAAAATAAATGATGGATGTAGTGTTGGTGAATTTTGAGTATAACTTCCAACTCTTTCAGGCAGTCATTCTTTTGCATTAAGAAAATATCTGAATCTAGATCCCTAAACAGGGCCAAACTTATTTGTAATTGTTGCTACTATGATTTGAAAACTCCCTCTCAAGTTTAACAGATTAAGTGCACTCCTGCTAAGCTAGAAAAAGACTCTTGAAACAATATGTTAGTGTATACTTTGATTCATTATCTCATAGACATACAATTAGTCATGACAGGTATGCAACAATCTGACCTTCTTCTCCAAGCCAATGCTTACAATATTTCTATTTTTTTTAATAAGGACGGCGGCATGTTCGAGTTTTATTAGAAATCTCTCACTTATGGTGGAGGAATACTGCGGTAACAATCAAACTTAATCGGCTACAAGAAAAATACAAAAAGCCAAGCTAAAAGTCATCTAACACCTGAAATAAAAAAACCAGAAGACCCAACCCATACATCGCATTTATCTATTATACGTAACTGAGGCAATCCCCACATATCAGTATAATAGAACCAACAACTTCTTGTTAAAGATCAACTTATTAGAACCACTAGCATCCGCCTTGACAAGGTAATTAGCTACACAAATTCCTTCACAGTAGACATGGCAAAGAGAAAACATCGATTTGTGAAATTAAAACTATTAATTCCTCCCAGAAATCCCAAATATACCAATGACAACAACACTAGAAAATCTATCTCTAGACTAACTAAAGGGAACCCAAATTTACTACAAAGATGTAATCCACCTAAAGCAACATGCATCTCACCAACCATATTGGTACCTAGGCCATAATAAGAACAAATACCAGCCATAAACTCTCCATTTTATTACAAACAACACCTCCACCATTTTGATTGTTGAAGCAGCTTTCATCAATATTCAGCTTGTATATGCCCTCAGGTGGATGAGTCTAAGAGATCGTGAATATCCGACTAGGCTTTGGAAGTGAGACATTACACCCAATGACTTTTAGAACCAAGAAATCATCGTAAGATAATTGTTCAACTTATATAATTTGACTTGAGATATTTATTAACCAATATTGACATTTGCACCTAACATCAGAAACAGGACTGTCAAGACCTTCTATCCTCACTTTATAAGGATGCAAACACAAGCACCAAGTCAAAACAGTAGGGATAATCCAAATAAGCATAGGGAAAAATACACTTTCTACTCACGAACTACTGGGGTAGCGACACATTGCACCCCCAAACTACGTGTTTCACACACATTGCACCCTCATCTAGATTAACCGTCAATTTGGATGAAATTTCCTCTCATGTGCAACGCACCTACCTGTCTACTGGGTAAAGTTATGATTTTAACCCGGAAACCCTTTCAACCATAAAGTTCTATGAACATATGCCCTTATGTCCTCTTTCTTTCCAGTTGTCTTGCCATTACCTTTGAGCTTTCTCTTTGTTGGTTGCAGCAAGCACATGTACAAATCATCTCTATCCTCTGGAGACCTCGGTTAAACAGAGAACTTTCTCATTGGTCGAAATCCAAAGAAATCAAAGAAGAATACGTTGTCAAATTCCAATAATTGTGTATACCTCAAGAATTGTGTAAAACTCTTTGACAAATTGCTTGAGGTTTGTCAAATAAAATGACAGCTAAAACGTTGTACAAATTGCTATTAAATCTGTCATTTTTCCTTAAAGTCATTTTTTTTAGGGTTAAATACACTTTGCACCCCCTATATTTGGGGATATTGACACATTGCACCCCAATATTTTATTTTTGAGACATTGAGCCCATTATGTTATCTCCCTTAATGATTTGCACCCCAGAATGAAAATAGGTGTCAAATTAGATGATAATCGTACCGTCCTTGCCATTGCTAAGATATTGAGAGGGGAATTTGCCATTAAGGACTTCAAGAATGATGATTCCAAGGCAATAAATGTCTGCCTTCGGAGAGATATGTTGGTATTTTACATATTCAAGTGATCTGCAGGCAAACATTATTTGAGATTCAAGGGCGATATATAATCTAACAGGGACTAAGGTCACGTGAGAGGCACGTGTAAACGATTACCGTCTAATTTGACTCCTAGTTTCACTCCAGGGTGCAAATCATTAGGAAAGATAACATAATGAGCTCAATCTCTCAAAAATAAAATATTGGGATGTAATGTGTCAAACCCCCAAATATAAAGGGTGCAAAGTGTATTTTAACCTCTTTTTTTTTTTTTTTTTTTCTTTTCATATAACCACAATTTGTTTACTTTCATAATAAACATACCTTTTGACAGTCTGAAATGAATGTCCATCCCCTGAGGGGTTATTGGCCTAGGTTGGCAACAAGGGTTCCAAAAATCAAGTCCAACTATCTTTTGTTTTGGCTTATACGACAACCATTGAAATAGGGTACATATTGTCGTTAGCATCCCTACCAACCGCAAAAAGTAATTGCCCATTGAAGGGTCCCTTAAGGAAGCACCCATCCAAGTTGAAAATTGGCCAACACCCTACCTTAAACCCATCTCGCATAGTTGCCAAGGACATGTAAAGATGCTGAAAAATAAGGAGTAGCTCGGGGCTTATTCTCTCCACCTTAACTAGAATACAACTCCCCTTATTAGTGTGCCTTAAAGTTTCACAATAATCCCATAGCAATTTGTATTGTCCCCCTGCTTCCCGTAAACCATTGCTCGAGCCTTCCTCCTTGCCGAATATATTTTACTATCATTTATGTCAACCTTCCACTAACTCTTTACCACTTGGGAGGCCGCATCAGTCGGCCAATTCTGTTCGGACTTAAACTGCTCAAGGAACTTATTTGCAATCCACTTGGAGTTTACAAAGGAATTTCTATACTTCTTGGTACAACAATGAATGGGTTTGAATGACTTGATTTGGAAAGTCTTCTCTTGGCTCATCCAGCATGTGTATATACAGTAGTCACGCATCCCTTCCCTACATGTGATGGTACACTTATCGCTACAATTTTTCTTGCACTTGACATCCTTCCCCCTTAATATATTTTCTTCACTAGGGTTGCCATGTTGGACTGATGAAAGTCAGGTCCAGTGTAAGGGTCATGATAATGTTGTCCAACCTTTTCCTTGTTGCTTACAATTGAGGATACAAGTACATTGCTCCTTGCCATATCAAAATTATCATCTGCAACACAAAAATAACTAATTAGTTTATAGTCACACATTCAATGCATTGTTACTAATTTACAACAAATATATTAACTAAAAGTGAAGGACATGCCATTGTCAATGTCCTCAGCCCACTTTGGGAGATTATTTGTAAAACGCTAGGATGGTTCAACTTCAATGTCAGCTTGTACATGCAGAGATGCATGGCAACTATTGTCATCAATTTTCTTAGCAACATCTTTTCCTTTCCGTGATATTTTAGCCTCTCCAGTGGATGCACCAGCTCCCTCGCCGTTACTAGTTGAGGTGACATCAACTTCAACATCAAACAATTCTTCGTCAATGCTAATAACTTCATCTCAGAAGGGATCATTAACACCCAAGCATCAATGTCCCTCCTCTTCATCTATTTCTTTATCACTTTGTCCTCCACCATCTCCTCTAGTAGTGGCAGCAAATGAGAATATGTAAAGTACAACCACATGCTCGCCTTCATGACAGCTCACCATTTCTAGCATGTTATGGTAAAAAAAGACTAGTATCAACCCGTCCTCTAAGCTTTTTCCAGGCAATTTGTAGTATATGAGATCCCCAAGTTTTGTATCCATAACACTTGATGATGTCTTCAATCTCAAAGAATGGAAGACAATCGGGGTCGAATGTCTCGTCATATTCATCCACTTCTTCCCCAGCACAACTGCACCCATAATGCCAATTGAATGTCCCTACACAATGAACCTAAAAAATAAGCATCTTGGCATGTATGGTGTTTCTAAAAAATAAGCATCTTTGCATGTATGGTGTTTCTAAAAAATAAGCATCTTGGCATCTTGTAGAAGTTCCCCCTACTTGGGTCGAGCAAGGCGCGCACTTGCAAGACCAATTTGACGATGTATTCTTCTATGATTTCTTTTGGATTTCGACCAATGGGAAAGTGCTTTGTTAAATTGAGGTCTTCAGAGGATAAAGATGATTGTACATGTACTTGCTGCAACAAACAGAGATAAAGCTTGAAGGAAATGGCTAGACAGCAGGACATCTCGAAAGAAAGAGGACATGGAGGCATAAGTTCATAAACATTTACACTTGAAAGGGTTTTGGGGTTAAAATTATAATGTTACCGAATAGGCAGGTAGGTGCGTTGCACGTGGGAGGGAATTTTGTCCAAATTGATGGTAAATCTGGGAATGTAACTAACATTACAATTGAAGATGGGAATGTCAGATGAATACCAGATAACCTTAATGAAGGCCATCTCAACTATTTCTTCTAGCTTTTGGCTGTTCTCAGCTTCTTAAATATGTTGGTGCATATTATCTTAGCCAGAAGGTACAGAGAAAATAAGCATTATTAAGGCTTCTCGAAGAAGGTATATAGTTTATGAGAACTATAATAGAAGAATCATTTGAAGGGTTGCAGAAGGAAAAAGGAACATCTTAAATATGTTGGTGTATGAGAACCTGATAAACAAGAGGCACCTGGTCCAAGTTGCAGTGGCCTTCATTTGTTGTTACAGCTATTAGTTTTGTCTTTGTTTTATTTCGCTCAAGTCTCGAATGACCCAACTGTGCCAAGTGATGTAATAATGTAGCATCTGACCCCTTCATACAAGCTCCACTTACCTCCAGGAAATGTTAAAGTTTTCGTTCCACATCTAAAAAGGAAAATGGTTGTGTTATTGGCTGGTTAACTTTTTGATTGGGACTTGAATCGTAGAATATTGAGTACTATTTGCATGTGTTGATGTGGCAATTGATTTTGCTGACAACAAGGCATATGAACAAGCAAAGGCCATCCTATTACCAAAGGCTAAGTGGAAAAAAAAACTAATTGAACACAAAAAATAAACGATGGATGTAGTACTTTTGGTAAATTTCGAGTACAAATTCCAATTCTTTGGTGCAACCATTCTTTTGCCTCAAGAAATTCACTGAATCCATATCCCTAAACGACACCAAATTGGTTTGCAATTGTTGCTACTATGACTCGAAAACTCAACTCTCAAGTTTAACTGATTAAGTGTAGTCCTACTGAGCTAGAAAAAGACTCTTGAAACAGTATGTCAGTGTATACATTGATTCATTATCTCATAAACATACAATTAGTCATGATTGGTACGCAAGAATCCTTCTCCAACCAATGCTCACAATATTTCTATTTTTTTTTAATAAGACGGCGGTATGTTCCAATTTTATTAGAAATTCATCACTTATGGCGAAGGCATACCGTAGTGACAATCAAACTTGGCCCGCTACAAGAAAAATACCAAAAGTCAAGCTAAAAATCAACTAAGACATGAAAAAAAAAAACAAAATATCTAACTTAGACAATGCATTTATCTATTATATCGTAACTGAGGCAATCCTTACATATAAGTGTAATAGAACCAACAACTACTCGTGGAAGATCAACAATAGAGGAATAAATATAATTATAACCGCTAGATTCTACCTTGGCAAGGTAAGAGAGAGAAAAGAGATAGGATTTGAGATGTTCGGTCCATAGACCTATATCAACTATGGGAAGGCCCAATCCATGGGGCACACTTGTGTACTCACTAGTGCAAGGATGAGATTAAAACGAAGGCTTTATTTATAAGGCCTCAATTACAATAGCCCACTTTTTGTTGTGAGACTCTAATACTCCCCAGCAAATTAAGATGGACACACGTTGAGTTTAGACTTATAAAAAAGATTCCCTTATAAGAAAAATATGTGGCATCGGAATATGGGCGGAAAGACTTCGGATGACAGCTGGCAATCATCAAAAGTTGGCTAAAGAAGGACAGATGGTCTCCTGAAGATGGTCAGAGAGAGTCACGGGAAGTGTGGAGATTGCCAAAAAAAAGATATCGGAAGTTCACTGGAAGGATGTCAGACAAGACGTCGAAAAGCTCGGGAGAAGATGCCGGAAGTTCACCAAAATGATGTTAGAGAGAGTCCAGAAAGCTGCTAGAAGTTTGCAGGAAAGCCCGAGAGAAGATAAATAAAAGTCAACTAAAGTGTCACCGGATAATAGTTAGAACTAAACTAGGCTGGGCTAGGCGGGGCCTGGACCTAAACTAGTCCAAATTGGACTGGACTGGGTTGGGCCTTAACTAAGCTGAATTGAGCCGAAGGTAGGTCAAGCTTGGCCAACAAGTAAGGGTAAATACCGAAACGGATAGAATTGAAAATTCCGATTCCATTAAAAAAAGCTTAGAAGTGGATTCAAACTACTGACACACGGATTTTCAGTCCTTTGCTCTAATCAACATCATCCTAGAAGCGAATCAGCTTACCATAACAAAAGTCTAGCCCAAGTTCTGCCTAAAAGTCTCTCTGTACCAAATAATACCTTTTTAGATGCACGATATTTTAGATGTGGATTGGTCAATCTATTTTTGCCATTGGAGAGGTACTTAGCAGCCAAATATGATTACCATGGTAGTGGGCCTAAAGGCCCAGATATTGCTTTGGCCCAAAATGCTGCCCAAAAATGAGCTTTTTTTCCCCTGTTATACAAATTCACCATTGATATGAGCTCTTTCCATGGTGGATGTAGGTCTATGGACCGAACCACTAAAATCTTGTGTCTCTTTTCTCTCTCTTAGTCTTAATTATTTTTCTCTTTTATGTTTAATTTTAACATATATCCCTTCAGAGGGATGAGTCTAAGAGATCGCGAATACCCTACTAGGCTTAGGAAGAGAGAAATTACACCCAATGACTTTCAGAACTAAGAAATCACGGTAAGATAGTTGTGCAACTTATGTAATTTGCCTTGAGATATTCATTAACCAATATGAGAATTTGTACCAAACATCAGAGAGAGGATTGTTAAGACTTTCCATCCTCATTTTACAACGATGCAACCACAAGCACCACATCACAACAGGAAGGATAATCCCAATTAGAATATCAAGCTGAGAATTCTTGTTAACATTAGGAAACAATAACAAAATTCAATCCACCTAGATTGAGAGCCAGAAAAAAGGAATCTCAACCATAGAATATATTATTTTATAGATATCTATAGTTACCTATCTTGTACTAAGAACATAGCCTATAGTCTTCACACAATGAGAGGAACCATAATCACAGTGTGAAACTAAACAAATTCCTAGAAACGTAATGTGGATATCAATTTGTAATAACCCGATGATGCAGGAGAGATGAAGTAAAGCGAAATAAGCTGATAACATAGTGAACGATGAATGTTAGAATCTCACAAACATCGACCAATCATGATAATGGTCACGTCTCACCACCATTTAGGCATCACACCTCATATTAGCGCCTCACGAATAAGAAAGGAGTCTCACCCTCTCAAAAGAAAAAATAACTCAAACCAATATTTTCTTTATTCATTAATATGTTTGCAATTTATAGACTTAAGAGAGAAATAAAATATTAGTTATTCATAATGATAACTATTGACTTCAAATTCAAAATTAAATCTACACCTAATGATAACTATTGACTTCAAGTTTAAACTTAAACTTGAACAAAACTCTAACTTAACATCTTACTCGCCAAACAAACTGCTTGCATCAATTATCCATTTCTTGAAAGAGAACAAATCCTATTGTAGCCTTGGAACCACACCAAGGCATGGATTGGACTCGCACACAATTCATGCAAAATAAGAGTTCTTCTATTTTAGAACTTTTTGATTATGAGTTTTTTGGAATTAGGTTTTTGGAAGTGGTACTTTTTGGGAATGACGAAACTGTCCCGAAAGCCACCATAGGGCATCGCGTAATATTTTTTCCATCCCAAAAACTATCGTTCAAATGCCATCAAACAGGATGCATTGTTTGAAAAGACATATTACCGTTCAAACGGTTCTAGATTTTTTGTTCTATTCCATCCGAACAGAATTTAAGGGTTCAATATTTTTTTGTTTGACACCGTTAGTTCGTGCTCGAATAGTATTTGACAATCATGTTCTTTAACGTTCGCATTTGTTCGCACAATGCCAAGTAAAACCGTTCTATACAATTCTAACATAGCGAGAAAGACAGTTCATTATCATTCGACAATGTCTGGTGAAACCGTTTTATACATCTCGAACGTAGCAATACAAAAGGTTTGTTATCGTTCAAACGATGAGTTTGGGTTTGTACGATCTCGAGTGAATGGTAGTACTAATGTGCTTCAAAACCCATTGTATAATGTGAATAAGGTTTTTATTTTTAGTTTTTAAAATAAGTAAATAAATATGATTTTTTTTAATGAACAATTAGACATATGATGAATTAAAAGACATCAATTTTAATATCCAAATACAAAGATATTAAAAATAACATCCAAAAAGTAAGACCATTACTATCCATCTCATCTTTTGTTGAACCATCATCAATGAAATCTGTCGCATCATTATCACCAGGTGCGTCTTGACGTTCTCGCCCTATTTCAATCGCAGAATGCACTTTCGATTCAACATCGTCTCTACACAATAGAACTATACTAAACCCTCTAAAATCAATGCACAACTGAAATGATTCTACTTTCTAATAAGCTTCTTATGTTGATGGGTCTTCAGTTATCAGGTTTCATATACTACTAGAGGAACAACATTGACATTCCGATTCATGATTCTTTGTACGACCTGCCAAGATCCACCCTACTTTGGATCGGCCAAGTAAAACACTTGTTGTCCTTGATCTACCAACACAAATGAATCATTGATATACAAGTGGTAATCGGTGATGAAGCTGGTAGTGTGCTCGTTTACCATAATACTCCTTGCTATGTTGCTTAGATACCTCCAATCACACTTGAAAACGTATACCAAATTCTTACGTAAGTAGTGAACGGCTAGAATGTCCACAACTACACAGTAGAACTCAACTGCTACTCCGTTGTGATCTCCTGGAACTACAACACTGCTATTTTGCGTCTCCGTCGTGATCTCTAACAATACCTCAAAGAACGAAGGTGGGAGACTGCATGAACTTTCCATTAAATGTAGCAATCACTTAGGATGTCGGACTATAAATTAGAGAGTATAATCTCAAACTGTCCACATGTTAGAGGCTTATGCAACGTCATTCAAACTAACCGATGCAACATAAGCTTCAAATGGGTCTAAGGGTATTATGCATGCCAATATTGCAAACAAAACTGTTCAAATAACTAATGAATGTATTCAAACAGTGGATAGAATACCGTTCAAACATAAATGGACAAGCGCCAATGTAATACCCCAACCCTCTAAGCATTATTAATTATAATAAATTGTATTAAATTTCTATTTTCGCATTTAATTATTTTATTAGATTAAAAGTAGAGAAAAATCCCTAAAACTTGTTTTACATAGCCAAACATTATAAGAAAAATATCCTCATTCATAATTTTTTCAAACTCTTTAATCTAATAGCATATTTTACTCATTTAATGACTTGAATTTTTTTTTAATTAATGATTTATGTTGCTGAAAAATATTAAAACCTCATTATTTCATGTTTTTAGCCCTAATTACTTATGTAAACTATTTTTCTTCAAACTCTTTGCTTAGGATTATATTATATACTTAATTACTAAGCCAATAGGACCTATTCTAGAGTAGCCATGTGTCCTAGGATTATTTTGAGAATTTTTGCAATATTTAGGACAATTGGGCTTGGAAAATTGGATTTTGAATCATTAGGCTTAGGAAAAAAATGCAATTGGGCCTCCAAACCATCCCATTCATCCCAGCCCATCACCACAGCCCATGCCACCTCTCTTTGACTCACAAAAACTGGTCAAGCACCTAGAATTTCAAGAAGTAATGATTGCAAATGATTAGCAATCATTACATCATGCAAAACCATGCAACACATGGTTATTCTTGAATAGTTGCCGCCCCCTCCCCCAATTCAGCTTCAATGAATGCATAGACACCCTAATCTAGTGGTAGACACCATAATTTGGTCTAGTTAAACCCTAGCAAGGTTAGTTAACTCTAGGAGACAAACCCTAGTTAAGAACTAGTATAAATAGGAGGCAATTGTGAAGAATTTCTTCACACCATGCAGTCAGAAAATCCTTAGAAAGAGAAAGACTGTGTTTGAGAGCTGAAGAAAGAAGGAAAGAAAGAGGTGAAGTTGCCGAGCCCCCTAGGAAGAAGAAAATGAGAAATTTTTGAAGAAAAGTGGTAAAGGTTGAGGTTTTCTTGAGCTTTGCTATCCTAGAGGTTATTATCTTGATATTGGTACTAACAGCAAGCTCTATTTAGGTTTTGTAATCCAAAATGTTCATCAAAGAGTCAAGGAAGATCAAAGAGGTAAGGGTAGTTTCTATGTTAGTGATATTGTTGGCATTTTGATAATTTAAGGTTAGTAACATGTTAGGTTTTGATCTGGAATCCTTAATTATTTTTAAAATGAGATAAACAAGAAGTTAGAATGGTTAGATGAAAGAGATTATTGAAGATATGGAGATTATAGCTAAACTTAGTCATAGCACCCTTTAGACCGATTTTGATATGAATTTGTTTAAATAATGGCATGATATGATTCATGAATTCTTTAGGGTGTATTATGAACATATTGGATAGTTTTCATGCAAAGATTTACGTTGAAAATAAAGATATAGCTAATTAGGTCAAACCTAGTCTAGTTTTGCATAATTTGTGACAACAGTGCACCTAATAAATCATCTCAGGTAGTAAATGACCACTTATTGACCCCAAAGTTTGAGTGTTAAGACTAGACAACCTCAGGAACCTTCTGTTAAAATTTTGAGTCATTTGGAGTTAGGATGAAAAAGTTATGATTATTTGAAGTTCACTGTTAAAAACTAGGTTTTTCACTAAAAAGAGTCATTTTTATAGCTACAAGATTTGTTCTTGTTTTCTATCACTTTGATTGATTTTAATGGGCTTAAGGACTTATGTTAGTTGATAGGACATGGGCTCGTAAGTAGAGCCCGAGTTTATTTCCTTATTTGGACCCAAAATGACTAACTTAGTGGCCATGTAAAGTAGGCCTATTTTCTATTATTTAGGCTGACCCAAGTGATCTTCTGGAACTTTTAATAGTGTCTAGATATATAGTACTGGCTTGCCAGCAAGCCCAAGTTCAAGTCCTCATTGGACTTGAGATATTTAACTTGGATCATATGAGATATTAGCTTGTATTATGTTAACATAGTAAAAGTCTTAAATCAAATTCTTAATTACTTGCTGATTTAAATAAGTGATTAAGATATTAGTTCTATTATGTAAAAAATAAATACAAGACATGGATGTGATAAAATACTAAGTTTTCTTGGAAATAAAATACAAGATATGTGATGATTGATTAGTTACCATGTGAAATAATTTTGTGTGAATTATAAACAAGATTAAAAAAATTTACAGCACATGATAGTGACAAAAAGCATGTTTTTAATAAATGTTGGACATGGTGTACATATCCTGGATATAATGGACATGGTATATGCATCAATAATATACTGGATATGGCATTTGCACTATTGAAAATGATAATGTTTAATGGGTGATGGTACCGATCACTGGGTAGTGGATAGCCCCGGGGTAGAAGGCAGATGGGCCTTTACCCATCGTCCTAGGGCAATGGAATGCCTAGGACTATCCTAAAATGCAGGGGAGATTGGACGCACAACCCTACCAATGGGGTTAAATAGTGGACATGTAAGGCAAAGGATTTATAGACATGAGCATGAAATTCATACTACATATGATTATACTGGTATTATTCTTGAAACATTAATTATTTAATTGAATGTGATTGTACTGTTTGTACCACTGCGTATCATCACATGCCCCCTCCCCCTTACTGAGTCCTTAAGACTCACCATGTTTCCTTGTCTATATTATTGTTCACTGCTAAGACAGATTATGGCGATATTTGAGTCCTTCCTCACCTATGAGCTCCCTACCCATGTACTAGTTATCCATATCCGAGTCTTAGTCTCAGACGGCTTGGACATAGTTGTGGACCACCAGCCTTACCTGATCCCGAAGGATCTACCACCAGAATTCTCGTACGAGAATGGTCCATTAGGAGAAAATCACTCCAGCATAAACTGGGTAGACCTTACCTTGTTTGACGATGATGAAAACTGAGCTTCTAGGATGCTTTTTTTTTTTATGGGTTGTTTTAAATGTTGGATTGTCTGTATATAAGCTTTGAACAATAGGGTTAGTGATATAGGCTTATCTGTTATTAGCCTAGGTTTTGTAAGGGCCTTAGGGTCCTCCTTAATCCCTAATCCTGATGGGTAGTGTGTTTGCAGCGTTCTACTTCCTAATGTACGTGTGATGGTTGCCTTATCTTATTTTAACATGACTTCCATTTTCATGATAATGTTTCTAAATAAATTTTACAAGTCTTCCACTGAATTTTCTATAAAGTAGTAAGTCTTTACACACCCCAAGGAAAATACTACAGTCTTGAGACCCATAATTAAGGACATGTCGTAATCTCTCCTTTTATGCATCTCTGTTACTACAAAGAGAGCTTAGAGACTAATACGAGAATGAAGGACATGATAGATGGTATCAAAGCATGGTTTAGGCTTTAATCGTTATTGCTTGATGTAATTGACCTTGCTCTTTTGATATTCAGGAAGTTATGGCAGATTTTGATGGTGATGACAGCCTGATAAGAAATCAAGAACAATGAAATCTGGGGATCTATGCAGAAGGAATGCTTCGAAATCTAGTTGAGTTTATGACCCAACAAATGAATTAGAACCACAACTGCAGTAAAGGAAGGATTGAAGGATGTATCTTCAACCAGTTTAATCGTCAATGCTTGGTAAGTTTCAAAGGTGGACCTGATTCTATCTTGGCAGAAAATTGTATATTAGATCTAGGCGAATTATTTAGAGTACTATGCCGTATGGATGAGCGGAAGGTCCTCTATGCCACCTACAAGTTATTTAGAGAGGCAAAGAAGTGGTGGATATCTCAAAGTGCATTATTGGAACTAGAATTAATGGGAGAGCCAATCACGTGGGGTCTAAGACAGAATTCTTAAATCATTACTTTCCACGTTCTACTCGAGATGCCAAGGCAAGAGAATTCACCAACTTGGTGCAAGCATCCATGACGGTTAAGGAATACGCGGTGAAGTTTCTAGAGCTGTCACGCTTTGCACCCCACCTAATACCCGATATAGAAAGAAAAGCAAGAAAATTTGAGGAAGGCCTGCACCCCTGAATTTTTGATCGCATCTGTAGCCATAATTTTGGAAATCTGGCAGAGCTGGTGGATTGTGCCTTCATCATAGAACGTAGCATGTAGAGGAATGTGGCCTTTTATGATCACGAGAGGAAACATCCACACCACAAGGAATGTGATACCCCTAATCTTTTAAGCTCCTTTTATGACTCTTGCGGTAAGATTTTTTCTTTCAATATCCTTAGTAATTGTGTTCTTTTCCTTAGTATTTACTTTATTTTCTTATAATTTCTTAATTTGTTCATTGTTTAATATTTATCATTCTTAATTGCTTATAGGTGCTCTATTTAATTTCCAAATTCGTGACTTTAGTATTTTAATTTAACCTTTTTAATTTAAATTGCGAATGTGCTTTCTTTCTTTAATTCTTAACTCCTGCATTATTGATTTACTTTCATGTGCTTAAATGATGTGATATCCCTTTCCTAAATTTTTTGATTTCTCTAATTTCCTTAATTTTCTTGATTTCTCTTATTTAGCCAATTAACGGTTATGATCGTGATTGTCTCTATTTTATCGGTTTCTATGCGTTTAACAAAATTCTTCCATTCTCTTGTTAATATCTTAGTATTCCTATTGCTTGATTTAAACACGTGATATTTTTCCTAAGTATACTTCATTAGCTCATATTTAACATTTTCTAAGTATTAGATTTGATTTCTTGACACATGATTTATTTCGGTTCTAATTGCCATTATGGATTTCGGTATGCTTTCCCTTTTCATTCTCTTGCTTACATCTAAATTTTTACCTAGTATCAATCTTGATTATTCTATCCCTAATCTCGGTTAATCACTTGACTAATTACTATTTCTTTTCTCTAACATATGCATTGATTAACTTTACAACTTAGCTAATCATTTTGCTAACCTAAGTCTACTTTGATGTCATGTGGGTCCCACTCTCTCTCTCCTCCCTAGGTCACACGGCACACACAAGAAAATCCTTGTTTTGTCTTGTTTTCTTTGTCCTTTTCCCTTGTCCCATGTTTTTGGCCTTAATGCATGAATAGTAAGATTCAAAAATGGACCAACCGGCCATGCTTGCTTGCAATTACATTTGATTTGATTTTGAAGTGATTTTAGCTTGTGTAAGTATCCTTAATCATCACCTAGGGAAGAAAGAGTGTGCCATTTGGCTCCTCCAGCCCTTGTGCCGCCCAAGCCACCCAATCAAGGGGCTTGCTTGTGGCAGCCACCCCTTGACCAAATGATGGCAAGGTTGGCTATAAAAGCCAACCCTTGCCATGCATTTCTCACACCAACAGCCAGCCATTTGAGTTGAGAGAGTGAGGAGTGAGTGCTGAGAGCATTCGGCCAAGAGGGAAAGGAAGGAGAGAAAGAAATAAGAAGAAGGAGAGAAGAGGAGAAGAAAAAGAGAAGGAAGGTGGAAAAACTTCCATGCCAAGGTAAGTTGGCAAAGGGGTTTCGGCCAAGGCCTTGAACACCCCCTTGCACCACCTCTTTCCTACTTCCTCATCATCATTTCCACTTATTCTTAGCCCCTAGTTCAGTGTCATTAACCAATAGATCTTGTGTTAATAGGAGAACATCAAGAGCTACCGAGATCACCAAGTAAGGGTTTAGGTTCTTGTGTTTTGTTGAGGATGGATAACATGTTCTCTTGTATTGATTGATCATATATATTTGTGTGCATAGAACTGTGATTCAATGATGAACATGTTAGGTTATGTTGGATTCAAAGTTTTGCAAAAAGAAAGGTTCAAAGGTGCTATGAAGTATATACTAGTCTAGACATCTTGCATGTTAAGGCTTAATGAATATTTCTTATAACATGTGTATGAGATTGCTTGCTGAGTTGGTTTGATTTTCAAAAGAGCTCTGGACATGATTTATGATGCTATGGCAGTGGTGATAAGCCTAAACTTGAAGCCTTATAGACCACGGGTTGGTCAAGAAAAATGGCTTATGGTGTTGCATGTTGCACTACATGATTTTATGATTCAATGTCATGCATATGTGATATGAAATGTGGAGCAATAATGAGAATGATGATGGCCAAGAGGCTTTAAAGTATCCCTGATCAAGAGAAGGCCAAATGGGGCCAAAGAAAGGAGCCATGGGCTCAAGAAAGAGGTTATGAAGTTGAAAGCATGAAAAAGATGCATTATGCATGTTCCTTGATGATATTGCAAATGATCATTGTTTGCCTTTAAGTTCTTGAAGAATCCACATGTTATGTGCTCTATGATTTCCTTTATGTTGATAGATTAAAATTTTTTTTTTAGCCTAAAGTTTCGAAAAGTATAGATCAATCAAAGGCATGAACACTTATCTAGGGCATTTAGGCAAACATAGGTGCTGCCCAAATCGACCCTAAGCTACAGGTTGTATTTTTGCATGAAAATTTCTAGATAGCATCCTTGTCTAATATTAGGATCCCTGTAAAAATTTCAGCCCAAAATGATGAAGGAAAAGGTCAAAAATGCCCCTGGAGGTCTCTGAGGGCAGATTCAACATTTTGCCTAATTCGTTAGGGAAAAAGGGTCCAAAATGAGAAAATGATTACATGGTTGGATAGACCACGAAAAAGTTGATGGGGGAGCCCAAATTTTAGTTCAAACCAAGTTGAAATAAGGGCCCAAATCACAAGGCCCGTTTAGGAGCCTAAATGGACTTTAGGCCCAATAACCCTAAAATAGCATCAAGCCAATAACACTTTGGAATAGGCCCAACACGGTCTAAGGAGGCCCAATAGGCCTTCAATGGGGTTTAATGTCTTAGATCTTACTAGTTATTATCATGGTTGTTTCAATTGTCAATGATTATTCTTTAAACCTGTTATGTTTCTTTCAAGTTCATTGCAAACTAGTGTACATTGTTTGGGTGGAATGTTACATGTGTACTTTAATGCTTGGACATGAGATTGCATTCATAAGAGGAAAAACAAATGTGAGGAACCCCTAAGCCTGTGAGGTGATTCCCGAATGGTAGTGACGGTACCGGGCACTTAGGAGACGTGCAACCCCCTACAGCAGGGAGTGGGTGGGCTCCTTTATGAACGCTAAGGCGTAATGTTAAGGGTCCTGGTGCTGGAGGCACGGGACAGTCCCATAGAAGGGGAGGGGACGCACAACCCGACTCTGGGGGTGAACAGAGCAGACATCGGGAACTCCTCAGGAACCAATGATGGTGTGATGCATTGCATATTTTAATTCATCCAAGTTCATACTTATTATGCTTGAAGTTAGTTTCACACCATGTTTAAGTGAATTATATGCACTGTATTTGTTTGATCATGTTTTCCCCACCCCATCTTATTGAGTCAATAGGACTCACCCTTTTTCTCTTATGTTGTTTTTGCAATGTTTGGCGAATGTGGGTATTGAAGAATGAAGCTATTCGAGGACGAGTTAACCTACGATTTCTACCCTTATATCCTAGTACTCAAGATCCGAACGTGGGTTTTGGATTTCCTTGAAGTATTAGTGGAGCATAAGGCCCACTGGTTCTTTAGGGAGCCCTCACCCCCATCCCCTGTACCCCCACCATCCCCTCTATCCCACTATCCCCGTTACCCCGATTTGAGGACTTTGGTTTGCCAGATGTACCGCCCGAGTGGCTAAGGTTAGATTACGTTCCCTCGGCCCCGCCAACGGGAAATAGTAGTACCACTCCGGGGTCCAAGATTATTGATCTTACATCAGACTCAGACGAGGAGGATTAGTACCCCTCTTAGGCCTGTTAGAGTGTTTTGGGTATCTATTTCCTTGTAATCAGTTTTCAAATTGTACGAAGCTCCCGAATTTTTGTAATGTAGCCTTTTATGTAGTCCCGGGAGGACGACCTGAACTTTCCTTGTATCAAGATGTCCTTGTTATTTCAGGTTTTCAATCTCCTTCGTGTCTCTTTTCTCATCCTTTATTTCAAAGTTCTTATTTTCACTCAAAGGCCTAATCTAACACTTTCAATCTAATTCGTTAATGGGATTTTTCTAAGTAAGTGCATATTATTACGATGCGATACTTTATATGATTTTGCCATATTTCTTTTAGTCGTTAACCAATTAAGGTTTTCCAAGTGCAAATGTAACGATTTATTACTTTCTGAGATTTTACTTCTTTCGTTCAAGTTTCTAAACTGATTTACGACCTTCTTCTATTTACCATAACAATTTTAAAATAAGTATTCTGCTAAGTAAATTTGAGGGCATTTAAGCGATTCTAAAAGTTTTTATTGTGCGGTAATCCCCAAATTTTGTGCATGCGATTACTATACGCGAGCCGAAGGGATAAGTACCAGCACGGGGCGTGACAAGGAAGCACTTCTCGAAGACAACCCTTGGTGAAGAAATTTAATGCTCAAGGGAGAGCACCGACAGGACAAGTGAAGACGTGCCTTCACTGTCAATGGAACCATTCAAGGGGAAAATGCTGAGCAAAGACTACCGCATGCTTCTAATGTGGTCCAATGGGTCATTTTGCTCAAGACTGCCCCAAGAAAAATGGGCCACAAGTACCTCCCAAGACTGGTGCTGGAATGGCAAATCAGGGAAAGCCTCAACGAAAAACTGCTCCAACTCGGGTATTTGCACTAACCACCGTGGAGGAAGAGGCATCAAAGGATGTTGTATTAGGTACTTTACTCTTGCCCCTCAGGTTAGTAATTGTATTATTCGATTCAAGTGCCACCCACACCTTTATTTCTAGTCAATGCAAATTATTGCATGGAGCATTGATAGAACTGTTAGATTCAGCCCTGATAGTAGCAACCCCCGTAGGCGTGAATAAATTTTGTGACCAAACGGTGAAAGGATTTTCGTTTCAGATTGAGGATATCGTTTTACTAGCTAACCTCGTCTTCATGGATATTGTCGATTTTGACATCATCCTAGGAATGGGTTGGTTATCAACCTATCATGCCTCATTGGATTGTTTCCGTAAGGAAATAAAGTTTTACATACCGAGAAGGGAAGAATTTAGCTACAAGAACCCTAAAGGAAGGCCTCCCACAAGACTGGTATCGGTGCTCCAGGCCCAACAATACCTAGTGAATGTAGCAAAGGGATTCCTGGTATCCCTAATTAGAATTGAAGAAGAAGAGAAGGGATTAAACTCGATTCCTGTTGTTAAGGAATTCCCTGATGTATTCCCGGAAGAATTACCTTGCTTACCTCTGGAAAGGGAAATAGAATTTGATATAGAAGTACTCCCCAGGACAGCCCCGATATCAAAGGCACCGTATCGGATGGCCTCGACAGAGTTGAAAGAATTAAAGGAATGGTTGTAGGATTTGCTGAAGCAAGGCTATATTAGGCCAAGTGTGTCACCCTGGGGAGCCCCATGTTGTTATTGAAAAAGAAGGACGGGACTCTGAGGATGTGTATAGACTACAGAGAATTGAATCGGGTGACAGTAAAGAATAAGTACCCCTGCCTAAAATAGATGATTTATTTGATCAGTTAAAGGGAGCGAGAGTATTTTTGAAGATAGATTTGAGGTCAGGTTACCATCAGTTAAGGATTAAAGCAGAAGATATTCCAAAATCTGCTTTCAGAACTCGATATGGAAATTTCAAGTTTTTAGTGATGCCTTTTGGATTAATCAATGCACCTACTGCCTTTATGGATTTAATGAATAGGGTGTTCCAAGAATTTTTGGATAAATTTGTCGTCGTCTTCATTGATGATATTTTGATCTATTCTAAAGACAACATGGAGCATGAGGAGCATTTGAGGTTAGTTTTGAGTAAATTACGCCAAGAGGCATTGTATGCAAGGTTCTTGAAGTGTGAATTTTGGCCGAAGCAAGTGGCATTTCTAGGGCATATAGTGACCAGCAAAGATATTGTTGTAGATCCCTCTAAGATAGAGGCAGTAATGGAATGGCTAAGACCCACAAACATGCATGAGATCCACAGTTTCTTGGGCCTGGCAGGATATTAGATAAGGTTTGTGGAAGGCTTCTCAAGATTAGCTGCCCCTCTGACAGCTCTAAATAAGAAGGATGTAAAGTACCAGTGGTAAAAAGAATGCGAGAAGAGTTTCCAAGAGTTGAAGAAAAGGCTAGTATCAGTCCCGGTAGTAGCACTACCCTCGAAAACAAGTAAATTCGTGATCTACAACGACATATCTCGCAAGGGATTAGGATGTGTATTGATGCAAGGAAAGGAGGTTATAGCCTATGCATCACGACAGTTCAAGCCCCATGAAGTGAATTACCCCACTCATGATTTGGAGTTAGCGCGGTAGTGTTTGCCCTCAAGATTTGGAGGCACTACTTATACGGGTAAAGTGAGAGATCTACACGAACCACAAGAGCCTAAAATATTTCTTCACTTAGAAGGAATTAAATATGAGACAACGCAGATGGCTAGAGCTAATCAAAGATTATGATTGTATGATCAACTACCAACCCAAGAAGGCCAACATGGTAGCAGATGCTCTAAGTAGGAAGGAAATGAGCAATGGACGCATTAAGTTCTTAAAGGACATGGAAAGGAATGATATTGAGTTCCTAGTGTCAGGAGAAGCAGCTCAGCTGACAGTATTGGTACTGCAACCCACCCTGCATGATCAAATTAAAGAGAGTCAGAAGCAAGATCCGAAAATTAGACATTTGGTGGAAGAATTGGAAAAAGACCACAAGAAGGATTTTGCTATCTTTGACAATAAGGTATGTTATTTTCACGATCGGTTAGTTGTTCCTAATAGTAAGGAAATTAGGGAAGAAATTCTGAAGGAAGCTCATCGATCACCATTCTCTATATATCCTGGAAGTACCAAGATGAATGGG
This sequence comes from Morella rubra, assembly GCA_003952965.2. Taxonomy (NCBI): domain Eukaryota; kingdom Viridiplantae; phylum Streptophyta; class Magnoliopsida; order Fagales; family Myricaceae; genus Morella; species Morella rubra. The sequence goes on along the minus strand of CM025855.1, from coordinate 10,653,818 downwards.
GATATTAAGAGAAAATTTTGGTGGATGGGAATGAAGAAGGAAATTTCTAAATTCGTCAGTCGATGCTTGGTTTGTCAGCAAACCAAAGCAGAGCATCAAAGACTAGCAGGATTGCTACAACCATTGGAGATACCCATATGGAAATGGGATGAGGTAGCAATGGATTTGGTAACTGGATTACCCAAGGCACCCTCTGGCCAAGAACCGATTTGGGTAATCGTGGATAGACTGACAAAGACGGTGCACTTCATTCCGATTAAAATCGGTTATATAGAGGAAATATTGACTGAAATCTACATGCATGAAATATTATGACTACATGGAATTCCGAGTTCCATAGTCTTCGATCGGGATACTCAATTTACCTCCCGAGTCTGGGAAGGATTTCAGAAAGCGTTGGGAACGCAACTGAAATTCAGTACCGCCTTCCATCCCAGACTGATGGTCAATCGGAATGGACCATCCAAGTATTGGAGGATATGTTATGAGCCTGTGTATTGAACTTCAGAGGACATTGGTGTAAGTCCTAGATTAAGGCAACCCAAGAGGGGGTGAATTGGGTTTCCAAACTTTTTCGCTTTTAACCCCCAAAACCGTGTTTGCAAAGTAAAGTCTAATTTAGCACAAGTATATTAAAACAACGAGTAAATAAGTGCTAAATGTAAGGAGTAGGGATAGAGAAGCAAACACGTGATTTTTAGGTGGTTCGGCAAACCCGCCTACATCCACCCCTCAAGCTCCTTCACCGAGCCTTGAGGTTTTCCCACTATCTTCAAATAGCATACACTCTAGCTTCCGGGTGCTAGAGAACCGTACAAGTGTTTTCCCGGGCTTAACACTCAAACCCACCCAAGTGGTTTTTTTCGGGCTCACCACTCACAACCTAACAAGCTTGAGATATACCCTCTCTAAGCTTCTTCTTTAGTGAACAACCTCACTAAAGGAATGACTTCTTTTGGATATGAAGATTGAAGAATAAACTCTCTCAAAGAGTGATATGAAATTGGAAATCTCTATCACTTGCAAGGATATGAAAGTGTGTTTTGTGTGAATGATATGAGAAATATAGAATATGAAGGTTTGGAATATTTCTCAAGTGATCTAAATGATATGTGGTCGTTGTTATTTATTTTGGACGTTATGAAGGTGTATTTATAGGCCACATATGAAAACTAGCCGTTTATAGCCGTTGGGAGTCGTCTGTTAAAACGAGCCGGTCGACCGCTACATGAACCGGTCGACCGCTTTAAGTTACCGTTACCAACGGTCATAT